>CM029281.1:23355894-23454523 GCA_016920895.1 Vaccinium myrtillus
AATTTTGTCCATCGGAAGGCAGGAAAGATTTCGATCCAATGGATTGCGCTTAAAACATGTAGACTGGGCCAATAGCCCATTAAGCCACTAGATTTGGCCTCTAGCCCAATTGTTCGTTCTCTAGTTTACAATCGAATATCACAATCTTCTTTTCTCCGCACTATAGGATATTAGGGATCCAGCGCCTCCCTAAAAATAAATTCAAGTTGATTCTTAAGGACACACACAGCTTTAATTGTGACCCATTTTTCACTCCTAAAGCTTGCTAAATTTAGAGAGCATATGTACTCAATGGGCTAAAGCAAAATCATTCTCTATTTTGTGGGAAAAAGTAATAAAAAATGTGAGTCCCATAAATTGATAAGTCTAAAAAGATTAAAAGTATTTGGGTCCCACTTAAAGCTAGCTACAAGGCTACTTATATTTTGCTAACAGAAAATTACCAGTAAGTCTAGAAAACTAATCCTTAATTCCCACTAAGGATACACTCAATTTTTAATTACCTCTAAGTACAATCTCATTATTAAGATTACCGTTCTACCCTTGAAACATATATTTACACTTTACTCCACCTCCCGCTCCCCAACGGCCCAACTCCACCCACCATCCACTTCCGGCCGACGAACTTTTCCGGCCGATGAACTTTTCCGGTCGGCAAACTTTTCCGACCGGCAAATTTTCCGGCGACTACAAATCTGTAAATAAAAAAAAAAAAACACTGAGAAAAAAATAATGTGAATTTGTAAAAAAATACTACGATTTTTCAGAAGATTGAAAAACTGCAAAAAATATATCCCAATCAACAAATTGTCAACCGAGAAATGCCAAAATGATCGACTTCACCCCACATATACAATCAGTCGGTACATATTTCACTACTCCTCAAGTCTCAACCCCTCCTCGCATTTTCCAAATGCCTGAACTGGATGCCCTGTTGGGAAGAAACTCTATTTCCTTGGACCAATATAGTCAAGTTTCAATCGATTATTTTGCCGTAGTCGGTGGTTTATTCCTCGATAACACCGTTTCTTCTTCAATTGTTGATGCATTTTCCACCAAAAGTGCTTCCACTAGTAACCTATCTAATTCAGTAGATTCCTCTCGTAAGCCGGTTATTCGCAAATTCGCACCAACTTCTTCAAAACACGGACAATCTCTCTCTCTCTCTCTCTCTCTCTCTCTCTCTCTCTCCGCCCACTAACCTCACATCAAGCCTACCTTTGTTCTCTCTCTCCTCCATACCCGCCTCAACCACATCCACAGGAAGCTCCTCCTCCGACGTAATTGCATTCTCATCGTGCTTTTGCACGTTGCCGTTGAACAACCTCTCACTCTAGCCTTTGTCGGATTGCTGCGACATCTTCTCCTTGGATCTCGAAACCGGCCAAGCTGAAATAGGGTACCTTCTTTGCCGGAAGATAGAGAGGGCTTCGACGAGCTCGAAGCTTCCAATGGTGCCGGAACAGTAGAGAATCGGGTACGGTGTTTTCATTACATCTAAAAGCATGGCGTTTCAACGACCACCAGTTTCCGGCGACTGGTTTGGGTGCGAATTTTTGCTTGCGAATTTTTCCATGCGAATTTTGGGTGCGAATTTTTTCAATCTCCATTTTTAATGATTCCATGGTCATTTTAAGCAATTTTACCTGGTGAAGACAAATGGAAGATTTTAATTTCACACGATTGGAGAAATTCGCAGGGCTGCGAATTTGTGAAACTCAAAATAAACTCGACCGTGCTTTCTTAACCGAATGTCCAGTTTTCTTACAATTTAGATATGCCATAGAGACATTCAAGTTTAATCAATTTAGATATGCCGTAGAGACGATTGAATGAGAAACGAACAAACCGAATGTACACTTTTCTTACATCTCCGACTCATTTCCGACGGCGGTGGAGACGATTGAATGTCACTGATTTTCCGACTCATTTCCGACGGTGGTGAAGACGATTACTGATTTTCCGACGGTGGTGGAAACGTTTGCCAGAAAAACGGAAATCGCCGAACGAAAGATAACTCCGTGTTCTATAGTCGGGGTATTTTCGGTATTTGAGTTTATTTTTACCTGGGCGGTGCAAATTGATTTTTTGTTGGGCCTCGTGGTAATAGTGTCGTCCGTAGAAGACCGGCCCGTAAATGGCTCTTTTGCTAATGAGTTAGGAGTCATGCTTAGGAGCTATCATTGGGAGCTTGTAATGGGAGCCCATTGAAGGCCATTATTGATCAAATGACTTGCTAAATTTTAGGAGGCTCACTTAGGAGCCATTTTAAGAGTCCAAGCTTGTTAAAGTGTGAACCGTAATGTAGGACCCACCGTAACATGGCTCATCGAAACTTGCAGACAAGGGATACTTACATGGATCTTTAGGATTTTTGACAATTATACGGACCTGCCATTAGATTTCTAGTAATACCATGACGAAAGAATTCCTGGTCAATTCGTTTGGGGTTGACGAGTTTTGCCTTGGCCTATATTCCTCTGGATTTCTCCAGTTTTGTCTACTTCTCTTCAACGACAAATGAAGTTACTCTCCGACCGAACCGGGAAGGGATTAGTCGAGGTTACCATCGAACCAAAAAAATGAAGTTGTTCTCTTTAACATTGAAAAGGAAGGAAAGATCTAGACAATGGATATCTTTTTGAATTGAAAACCATAGCCGTGAGTCCCGTGAGGCCGTGACAACAATGATTTAGCATCATATTTTCTAAAGATGCTATACCTTTGGTAAACCACGACCATGCTTGAACAAACAAAGGCGCAAGTAAGGTAACTCCTGTTCATCTGTTCCTAACGCACTCGGCACTCCCAAACGCACGATTTGTGAAAATCGCCCAAAGTCTAGAGGCACAACCAAGATACAAGTCAGGGATCTTTCTGATCATCTGTTCCTAATGAACTCCCAAATGCACGATGTGTGAAAATCGCCAAAGTCTTGAGGCTTGATGACGGTGTTGAGAGTACAATTGGGGAGAAGGAAAGGAATTTCAGAATAGAGATCCCGACCCTGATCAATACCAAATGGCAGGACAGTAACAAGAAGATCATTCTCAACTGTAACCACAATAATTCAACGTGTCTTCCCAATCTGCCTAAGATAACGGAGAATTTTCCTGGTTTAGGTACTCATTAAATCAAAAAAACAGCACACCATACACCTTTTGATTGTGACTGAGTTCTTCAAAAAAAATTACTCCGATGACAAACAATACGATAAAATTGAATCCTAAGAAAAAGGAGAACGCTATTAAAAAGGACTTCATAATTGCCACTGGTTAAACGCAGTGATTGTGCTTCAAATCTCAAAGCTAGCGGCGGTGAAACTGAGCACCTCCACCTCATTTCATTACCATAATATTTGTGAAAAAGCACCCCTTTGCTTTTCCATCGAAAAGTTTCTTCTTGAGATGTAGAAGGAGAAGGAAAACAATGAATTTTGCTTCCCGTCCGATTCAATAAAATCCCTTTACATGTGTGTTTGCTTTTCCTACACAACGTAGGGTGCACCACCAATAACGGATTGGGGGATGGTGTAGTGCACAAAATGCACTGTCGTGTAGTGCATTTTGCACACTATAGGTCCCCCCACTAATGGATTTCTTGGAGGAAACAGTTTCCCTCCAAATACTTCCAATGAAATGCTAGACAATTATGCAAAATGGGAAAGTTGGAAACTAAATTTAAATGACTTTCCTTTGGATTTATACGGAAAATGGATTTTTTTTCACTCTTTTCCTTACATTCACCTTTCTTAGGAATTAATTTTTTCGGGTGGCATTCCTAATAAATGAACAGAGGCTTGATCGGACTATGTCATCGCCAGTCAATTCCAGAATACACCAACATATATGAATTGCGTATACAAGAGTTTAGAATGCTTCATCTTCAGGTACTGACCTTGTAATAGGTATTGACCACCTCCCCAAGTGAGCAGTGTAATTTATGCACCTGATAACGCCTCTTCCAGCTGGTCCATCAGGGAAGTCAATAACACTGATGCTACCTGCGTCGAGATGAAACGAACCCATCCATTCTTTGGTCAGATTTAGGCAGTGCCCCATCAATGCAATGTGAGCCACAGGATGCCCAACTGCTACAACAATGTTTTCCGACTCAGATTCAGTAGATAGTTCCTGTAACAGAGATTTCCAGGCCTGTCCTAACTGATCCCATATCTCTGTCTTTACTTCATCTTTGTATCCATTTAAGAAACTAGACTGAAGACATGGAACTTCAGTTGCATCCTGTGGAACAAACAGGGAGCAGAATTAGGACATAATGATCAGCACTTGGATCATGGATTTCGTGAGAGATTAACTAATGGAAGGGTAAACGATTGGGGAATCGATGAAATACATTTAGCTTCTTCATCTTCTTCTCATTTCCCTCAATAAATAGCTCCATAAATACGTAATGTAAAAACACAACCTCAAAATCCTCACGGATTTTCAAACATTGTCAACACGCAGAAGCCCCAGTGGATGAATGCTATTGTGCGTCAGCCCTTGATTATTTGCATGATGTTATGCCTAATTATCTATTCAGATAGCTTTTATTCTATTAAGTCTTCTACTTGGGGCTGAGATCTAAGGTGTTTTCCTATGAAACAAGAAAGGGAAGAGGAAAAGAAGAGAGACACAGGATAGTTAACCAATGTTCGAGAAAACAAAGCAAAAACCATAAACACGTTGAATCAGACCAAAGATATTGTCGAACAATTCTTAGATGGAAGACTCGATTCCGGAAGAAGGCATTATATAATCAAGTTATCAATCATCAACTTGAGATTAGTTTCAGGGAGCAATTGTTGTTTTTAAAATTTATGCTCTACTGGGTTGGTTAGTTAAAGCAAACTGACAATACTAGTACATTATTATTCACAGATGATTGTAATACCATAACACTGCCGCTATTTTCCTGCCTCTAGTTGGCAATCGGACTGAACATCAAAGAATTTTTCAATACAAGACTTATGCCACTTGCCTTGTTTGATTGTTGAAGAATGCTTTCAACATCAAGGTCCTGCAACTGCTTCAATTCCACATAGCGAGGCACACAGTCAGCACCCAAGCAATCAGCAGCTTCTTGAATCTACAGTCACAAGCACCGATGGGCATTGACTTCTGACAAATGCTTAACTCTGACAAAGTGTGAATGAAAATGCAAAGGCACAAAGAACAGTGGAGAGAGCTTACTCGGGAGATGACATTAGCAGTCTCAACTGAAGCCACTTTAGGGCTGCTGACTATAGCACTCACCTTCAAATCAAGAAGTAGCTCCGCAGTTTTCTGGGACTATCGTGTATCCAAGAGACAAAATCAGATCCAAAACCCAAGTATCTTGAGTTTATAATACCGGAAGAGAATTATGTAAGGGCCGGAAGTCAGTCGACTCAGTCCAAAGCCAACTGATGGGCAATATTCCATTGGGTAATAGTGGAGTCCACTTTATCACCATCTGATAGTTACCTAACACCTTAGTCACTCTGAGCCCAACAATCAGGTGAAATGAGAAAGCTGCTGTACCTGGATAATCCCAAGCATATTCATAGGTGTGTCACCAGTGCAAGGAATGCTAGCCTGTCAAACAAGTAACATTAAATGTCATATATACTGAATAGGGATAAGGATTAACTGAAGATATGAACAACACCAATAGAGATTATACTGATAAGGCAGTCAAGATATATGAAACGAAATGCCAGAATCAACAGAACTGCAGGTCACGAATTCCATAAAATCCATAAATAAACAAAATGAGAGAATGCTGTACACAGAAACCCCAACTCTCAATAAAAATAGATTCATACCTCTGAATTTCCCTGTGAGAAACCATGGCAGACAAGAACGATCCGCTTACTGGTTTTTCTGCCAGCGGAACTTCCAGCAACAGGTGAATTTGGGGTCTGCATTGATTATAATGTGATTATGTCCTACACTTGAAAGGAACCTAGATGACAGGACATTAAAGCCCATGCTAACAAATCAAATTTGAGAAGAAATTTACCTCAATAACTACATTAAAATGGATTCTATGTTCTACAAATATACGCATTCAACCTGCTCTAGTAAAACTCAGAGATAAAACGCTTAATGGTTGTAGCAAACCATTTAGTGGGTCAACAGAGAAGGTTTAAAAGAACTCGTATTTCCTGAGTTAGTTATCCAGTTAGAAATCTAAAGTCATATTTTTCTTTGCAAACTTTAGATAGACATTTTTTTAGGTTGCCTCTTAGATTAACAAGCGGATGAACTCTATGAATGAGATCCAAACGCATGAGACTCCCATAAACTACTAAGCTAGGATCTGGAAAAACAGTGGTACCTGCCTCCTTATTTGATGAAAAGAACAGAATCACTGCAATTTATTGGACACTTGTCAGCAACAAAAGTGATGACTGGCCAGCTAAGGGTCCTACTGACTTGGTCGGGTAAACATGTATACTCATGGATGTAGAAGTAGTTTGCTGATAAAAGAAAAGGATGTAGAAGTAGTGCCTGGTGGGTTTGAATTAAAATCCAAAACCAACTCAAAAATATTCCAACCATTTTGCAGGTTATAAAAAGAGATCTTGAACAAAGAATTGGCAGATACCTGATTTAAGCGATTAAGACATATATTAGGAGACCCACCCTCTATTCGTGGGGTGAAATCCAGCACACTCACACCACAATTGCTTTGGAGCAAAATCCTGAAATACTCGGTGCCTAGTCCTAAATAAGCACCGAAGGAAAAGAGAAGAAAATCTGCTCAAAATGACAGATCATAAATTCTGACAGAAACAAACAACCGAGATAGGAAGTACTACCAATAGCTGTTGCAACAAGAGCCTGATTAACAGCATTGTGAGCAACCACAAGAACAGACCTGCTTTCATGATTTAAGATTTTTGTCCAGCAGTTCCTAGCACGAGCCCATAACTCCCTCACTGGATAATGACCATCAATATTAAAATTCGAGGCATCTATTTGCCACTGGAGAAAAGCTGATCCGAACTTTGCTTTGCCTTCGTGCTTTAGGAGACCCTAAAGTCAACACTGGAATCAGCAATTATTAATATGCCACTTTTCCTTGACTTATAACGACTGCCTATGATTGAAGAACAATTAACTCATATTACAGCGCATATAGTTGAAAAGATGTTGAGAACTCAAACTTACTTGAAAGGAGTAAAGATCAATTTCCCTCAGGTCGGCGTCAGTTATTATCTCCTCCTTGCGAGCACTCCAAATAATTTCAGCAGTTCTCTTTGACCTAATCAGTGGACTGAGACAAAGAAACCAATAAACGGTAATTGGAATATGAAGAATATGAAGAGTGAATTCTAATTGTTACTTGACATTTGCCTCAATTATCTATATCAGGATCATTATAACCAAATGAATGAATTAGCATAGGGTGTCGCACAGAGAAGGGATTGAACCATTCCATTGTACTTAATATCAAAACAAATAATTTTAAACTCGACAGAAAATGGAAAGCAACATCACCAAAATAAACTAATATCACTCCCATCCTAGATAACAAACATGTGCTTTGAAGTGGTACCCTGCTAAAAAGTACCCCAAAACACCCATTCTCTTTACTAAAAAGACCGATGCTTGATGGAATCAGAAAAGCTTCTGATGGCAAGTTTGATAGTACAATTTACAAGAACAAGCCTTATGTGGGACACTTTCAACAAGTAATCCAAAGCCTTATGCTGCTATAATGCCATCTAGCTTTCAAATAAGGGATATCAAAATTCAAAACTGTGTCATTTGAATAGACTATTGTCAACACTCAGTCACTCTAAATAGACAAAAAAAATTATGTTTCACTAGTTAGACATTGACCACATTACACCGAAGAACTAAACCCTCGGGAGATATCTACATTGCAGGCTTGCAGCTTTCCCTCAATTTTTTATTACGCAAGCTTAACGCCCTGTTTTGAACAAGAGAAAAAGAAAAACAAAGGGAAAGGGAAAACAAAGGAAAGTGTTGAGGAAATTTTGAGGCGCTTGAAACTTTGTTTTATTATTTTCTTCCCAATTTCCTCTCAAACCAAACAAGGGAAAACATATTTCCCGTCCTTTCCTTTCCTTTCTTTTCCCTAGGTTCCAAACAAATTATTAATGCCCCCATTATGACTTGCATGGTGATCGAAGAGCTAGATGGGTAAAACACAACACATCGGCATTTAACATAACTACTTACTAGAGTGCGTTGAAATCCTTCATGTAGTTACCCAAAAATCTAAGTAACACACATGATACATATCTTCTACCTCCAATCCATCTTCCGCTCTAGTTTATTACTAAATCTGTTAAATTTTTGTTGACCTCGACCATTAAATCCCTTCCTTTGAAATCCACGTCTATCCATCGCAGCTTTAAAGCTAATTGGCAACATATGTTTCCGAATATAGCACCTTGAAGTAAGTTCTCAAAAAATTCGGGAAGCCAATAACAAGAAACTGGAGAAAACAAAAATACGAAAATTCAAAGCTGAGCGAAGTTGAACACTGAAACCAGACCTAGAAAAGCAGATATCGAACGCATCATCGATGAGCATTAAGCGGGAAGTCTCGGCTTGAGATTCGCCTTTCGCTGTAAGCACCGAAAAATCCGAACTCCCTTGGATCCTACCTTCCTCATTCCACGTGCTCTGCCCGTGCCTCACTAAAACCACCCTCTTCGCCGCCCTAATCGGCGGAAACGGCTCCGATTCCCCTAATTTCGAGCTCAACCCTCCCTCTACCTCCGTCTGTTTTCCGATCGGTTTCTCGATCTCTTTCACTGTTGAAGTCGATCGAACGGTGAAGGGAGTAGTGCTGTGTTGGTTTTGAGTGGCGCGTGTATGGATGAATTTAGGGTTCTTGTGGAGGATGGAAAGGTGGAGGGGAAGGGGGGTGATGCACAACATTTGGGAGTGTTGTCGATTTTGGTTTTTCTGTGATTTCCGCGCTGCGAGTGTAACTGCTGCGTTTGGCGCTAAAATTTTGTCCTTATGTGGTTTGTGGTTACCGTTGTTCTGATTATAGCGTACTTCTACGAGTTTTTTTTTTTTATCCCCTAAACTATCCACATTTTTTACAAGTGATTTCTAAACTAAAAATATCACATATTTCGTCCCTAAAGAATTTGATTGCACCCCATTTAGTCCAATCATCAACAGCATCCAATTTTTTGGACGGAAAATAGTTTATGCGCATAGATATGTGCGCACAGATCGCTCCATGCGGCCCACTTCGGAGTCCCACATGAATAATTTGAAACGTTTAATTTCTAAAAATATGTTTTCAACTGACCTTTGTAAAAAATCAACTCAATCGAATATCAAGTGTTTGATCCAATCTTTCCATTTTTTTTATTAATTTTAATACTTGATCAAAAATTAGAATTCAATATCTAACAATTAGAGTAATTCGGTTGAACAGGTTTTTTACAAGGTCACTCAAGAATGTATTTTAAAATTACTGAACGGAATGAATTGTTCATGTGAGACTCCGAAATGGGCCCCACGTCACAATCTACGCTAACAGATCAATGCGCGTAAGCTATTTTCCGTCCAAAAAAAATTTGATGCCATTAACGATTGGACTAAATAAATTGCAATTAAAATAGTTTACAGACAAAATTAGGTGATTTTTTTAGTTCAGAAACAACATAGAAAAAATATGAATAGTTTATGGGATAAAATAAATAAATAAATAAAAAGGAACTCTAATCTATCTATCGATCATATTAACTAGGAGTTTAGCCTCAACCATTGCATTGTCAACCAGGAGTTCTGAACACATTGACCCCGACACAAATGTGGTTAGAATTGTTTGATATGTGTGAATTCTACACAATGATAATATGTGTGAATTCTACCCGCATCAAGTGATATATCTTCACCCATATCAGATGACGTGTCCGAAACTGTGTCCAGACGTTGCGTCCGAAACATTATTCTTCTCTCTTTATTGATTAACTCTAAAACTCTTTTCGATTCACAACAGAGTTGTGCCGTTCATATGAGCATAAACATATTAAAAATCTAAGAGTTAATCCCCAATTGATGGGGTATGCCTGTGGAGGACTAGAAGAGAACTAGAGACAATCAGACAAACCTAGCTTTCAAGAATACATGAGCGGATCCTCTATGCCTTCAAAAATATATTTCATACTTGAAAAATTAGATTGATCGGAAATCATATCAACATGAACGAAACACATATTGCTTTTGAAAAATAAATAAATAAATAACAGCTTGATTTGAGAACCAACTCAACCAACTTTAAAACAAACGGCTAATATAATTTTGAGAATAAATTTCAAGACAAACATACATCGTTGATATGGATAACATTTACACTGATCAAAATGACGAACAACCCGGGTTGTCAAATTAGATCAGGATATAATTGACTTCAGATTCCAGGTACAAAGAAAACACAGCCACTCGATCAGCTGTAAACTACCAGTAACTACTTTCTTGGGAAATACGAGTTTCAAAACAACCATAAACATAGAATCTGAGGAACAAACATCCCATAGTAACAAGACTACTCCTCCATGCGATTTTCCTCGGACTGCTGCTTAGAAACCTTGACTTTGATCTTTGGTACAGTAAGAGAAGCTTCTTTTTGGAGGGATGAAGGAGCCTTGACCATGTGGATACTCTGCTCCAGCTCCTTTGCTGCTTCCTTCTGCTCCTTGGCTCTCTTTCCTTTCATCCTGTACATATTTTCACGTATTAAGCAGAGAATTAAAAATAAAAACTACTAATAATAACATTAAAGAACGAAACCAATTTATGATGCTCTTTAAGGCCAAATAGCAAGGGAAAGGAGGGAAACCTCTGTGTATGGTGACTGGCCGCCCTTTCAACTCTGACTTTATCAATCTTCTTGATGGCCTTCAGAGTGTTCTCAGCAAGATTCCTAACAAAACAATAGCCCCATAGGAAGCCTTGAGCCCATTTTGTTCAAGTTGCGTAACAAAACAATTGTTACACAAACAATCAGTTCTGAGTAACTTGAGCTCAGATAGAATGAGACATAAAAGTAATTTAGTCAAACCTTGAACCAATCATTCACGTCTGCATATGGTGCCATTGAACAATGAAAGCACATCACTCTGTGAAACCACTAAGTGGACAAAAGTCACATAACCATGTAAACAAACCTTAAATAATTCCCTATAGAATTGGAAAGCCAGCTTGGTCAGGTTTATGTATATTGCGAAAGTTCATAGTTTTACACAAGAATCAATTTCCGGACACTTAGTTAATTTCCTTGTTTGATCACAATAGTTACTGTGGAACATCATTGTCCTGCAATCATATACCTCAAGAAAGAGAATAGTAGGACAAAGTGTTACACAAGGTTACCTTTGCATCATTCCTAACAAACTGTATATACAGTTTTTGCGAAAAACTGCTCGGATCAAGCCCTTCCCGGTATTTTTTTTTTGAAGATTTCTCGCGTGGACCCTTGAAAAAACCTTTTGAACACATTGGACGGCTCGGATTTCCCAAAAAAAAAATTTAAAAGCATCAAAACACCAAGAAACCTCCCATCCGGGATCCTTGATTGGATAATTGCCTTATATATATATATATACTCCGTATATTAGAGGATGAAAATATATAAAACGGAAGTAATTTTTGAATTCAAAGTTAGTTAATTTTGACTGATCCACACACCCTAAAATTAAGATATTTTTTTAATTGATGAATTATTCTCCTTCCTAAAATCAAGAAATTCAAAATGGTGGAAATTCAAAAGAGGGATGATATCTTATCATAACTGTTGTTCGAATCACGTTTAACCATATTACTGGCTCATTATCTCAAACATTTTAATTTTTACCATTATTACTCGATTTTACCATATTTTATGTGGTAGCAAGGACTGTGTTGTGCACAGCACCCGTGCTGCGTGACCGGTATTTGCCCACAACGGGTCCCGTTGTTTGATTCATCATTCATTTTGTTCGTCTCGTCGAGCATGTCGTTCATGCCAAAATTCAAGTTGATCGGACATCGGTTACTACTTGATCGGTGACCATTAGCTTTTAGTTTTGTAGAAAAAAATCACCTACAATAGTTACTTTAGTTTTTCGTTTTCAAGAAAAATGATCACTGATCACTTAGTTATCGATGTCCGATCAACCTGAATTTTTCCGTGGACGACATACTCGACGAGACGAACAAAACGAACGATTTGGATCAAATAACGGGACCCGGAATGGGCCCCAAACTGGTTGTGTAGCACGCGTGTTGTGCACCCAGTGCACAACACAGTCCCCGCTCCCATTTTATGTTTTGTATTTGATTTTTACCTTGATTATTTGAATCATGGTAAAACATATCAACCACATAATCGACATTTCATGGTAAAAATAACAAAGTGATCAAAAATCATGGTAAAAAGATCAAAATAGTCGCTACGCAGGCCTTTATAGATAAGGAGTATGTACGATCTCCTTGTAGCTGTAAACATGGTAATAATTATTGAATTAACATCTTGAACCATGGTAAAAAAATGTTAAAAACCATTGACATGATTGCTAGTTTGATTTTAACCATGATCGCTTCCCTTTATGAATTTGGCCCGCGCATGCGACACCCTAAAAAATCTTAACCATGATTACTGGGTCAAGGATTTTTGGATGAAAATATAAAGAACAGCGGCAAAAATAATTTATGTTTTCATCCCAAAAATCTTTAACATATAGGCAAAGAAATTTTGGATGGAAACATAATTAATTTTGGATGAAATTTCCATCCAAAAAATCTTTACCTTATAGGCCAAGAATTTTTTGATGGAAAAATAATTAATTTTGGATGAAATGAAATAGGGCAAGAATTTTTGGATGGAAACATAATTAATTTTGGATGAAAACATTCGTTTTAGTCCTTAATCTCCTAGTAAATATATTTATATATATAATCAAGGGCAAAAGTTGGTTTATTTGAATCTTGGGATGGAAACATAACTCCTAAAAAGGCTCAGGATGATTTTCTAATTTCAAGTGAGTAAAAGGATGATTATTTAAGTGCCCCATTTATTATTTATTAGAGAATAAAATAAAATTTTCACAGAATTCAGAAAATCTGTTTCCGGGTGTCTTTCCGCCTCTTCTTCTTCGGATGAAAGCGGATTTTCAAACTTCAGGGAATGCTCCACGAAAATATCAAAATACAATGTCTAGTGTATTTCTGCCGATGCTTTGAAATAACATACTCCTCCACAAGATCATCTACACCCCATATCCGTTTTTTGAGGAATGCATTGATACGAGGATAATCCTTGGGAACCTCCTTGTTTTGAAAATTATCACTACAATTTTCAAAATTATCGAAAATCCGTGCCCTCCATTTAATAGGTTTTTGTAACCCAAAAAATGAAGGAAGGGAACCATTATTGTAAAGAAACTTACTAGGCTGACTGTATTAGTAGATGTGATCCATTCAAGTGTTTCATATTTACCAAAACATATGATTCCCTAGATAATATACGCCCTTCATTCTTATAGTTTCTTGTTTATAAATAGATAGAACCATAAAGTCCTCCCTTTTTTTTTTGTTTTTATTGAATTATGAATTATTAGTAGCCACTCCTACTTGTTTAGAAAAAGAAAACGGAGTCCAATCCATTTACTTGAATCATCGAAAAATTTTTAATATATATAAGAAATTAAAAACAAAACGATAGTATTGTCAAGCGGACCATCTATCCAGAATCTTTTTCGATGTCTTTCGTAATAAGAATATTTTTTCTATTTCTTTAACTATCTCTTGTAATAAATAATAATCGAAATTTTTTTGTTTCCTCCATTTCATAAATAAGATTTTTTTAATTTATTCGAATTCTGTTTAATCTATTTCATCTATTCTATTTATTTCGAATATTTTTTCTATTTCTTTCTATACGGAAATTCGCAGATAGATTATCGATCTGACGCAGTGGAATGAATAGCCACTGTCTATTTTTCCTCCTTTCTTATAAGTGGAATCGTTTTCTATACGATATATATTAACTCGATTATCTCAGTCATTTTTTTGATGACTTTTTTTTGTTCGATTCGCTGCCATTCCAGTCGAATAAGTGAAATAGATCAACCTTTATCTATTTCACTTATTTTCATTTTAATATTCATCGTCCCACCGTATTTCATTTGTATAACAGGTACGTGCCCAATCGATAAAGTGTTTGAACATTTTCAGGAACAAAAGCATTCTTATAATATGCCCAATGAGCCAACCAGCAAAACTACTTCTTACAAATAGTAGCTTGTTCGCCTTGTCTTTAAGATAGCTGTTGACTAATGGGAGGATCATTGAATCCGGTGGAATGTACGGGTTGTACAATTGCACAAAGAAAGTTATCGTAAATTCCAATTGAAGGAAGAAGAGGCGCCTTCCCACTATCGTTGCGTTTTCTTTAGGATACAAAAACCGCCAGTTGCGCAAAGTTGTTAGACTGGTCCATAAGAGCTGAAGCAAGAAAAATGCCAGAAAGAACAAGAACATTTTTATGCGATGAGGTTGAACCAATCCTTCATAGAGCGGCCTATTGTAGACCGATGTGAACATCACGAATTGTCCCGTAACAAAACCAGCCATTGCTGCTACCCGCCTCCGGTTGTCTTCTGTAAAGAAGCTGGGGCCAAGAAGAGATTTTTATGCGATTTTCCATCGCCAATCGCCTTAGAAAAATCAGGAAATAGATCTCATGATTCTTTCTTTCACATAACAAAAAAAAAAAGATAGCAGAATCATTAAAACAGACCAAAAAGATCACAAATGAAAAATGACTAGGAATTTGCTTTGGATCACAGCAATGTACAAAATGAATAAGTTTAGGATGCATGATACAATAGATGGAAAAGGATGCATGGAAAATGAAAAAAAATTGTTAATCCTAAAATGAACATAAGAAATACCAAATGAGATGCAGTATTGTTCAATCGGATTCATAGCAATGATCTTTTACAAAAATAAACTAAAGTATGACAAAATGATTATTGAATTTATGAGAATCATGTTGGATTTCATAGTTAAAAGAAAGTTATTTACATGAAAGGGATCTATTCGATCTGACTGGACGGATCCTCAAGTAAAAGTTTTTCAAGTAAAGGAATCAAAAATTAATAATATTTCAAATATTTGAGAACTCAAAAATCTCAAGTATTTCATGCCATCTAGCCCTTTTTTTTTGTTCTTGTTTACCTTTTTCGAAATACTTCTTTTTATCCCTTTTTATCATGCTTTAAAATCCAGAATCTTTTAAGAGGATCAAAGAACTTTAAAATCTTTATTTATTTATTAAAACAAGCCACAAAATGCATTTTCTTTCTAAAACATGAGTCAATCGATCTGACGCAACGGATCCCATGGAAATAAATAAATGGTATAATATTTTAGGAATATATATTAGAAATCAAAAACATTAGTAAAAAGCGGACCATCTAGCCAGAATCTTTAAAAAATGTATTCGAAGCACTCAATTCTATCTATTCATTTTATTTCGAATATTTTTTCATTATTTGTTCATGAAATGATCATGATCTATTTAATCGATCTGACGCAACGGATCCACAAAAATGAATCAAAAATAATAATATTTTTAATATAAAATAGAAATCAAAAATGGCAGTATTGTTACGGACCATCTAGTACCAAGTTCATTTTTTCCATGTATTCGAATTCTTTGATTTCAAAACCATTTTCTTGTTTTTCAAGGCCAAAATAAGCTCATTTCTTTCTATACGGAATTCGCATGAACCCATTGGCTTCGATCTGACGCAGTGGAAAAATAGCCATTTTATTTTTCTACCTTTTAGAAACTTGAAAAAAGAACCTTGACTTGACCAAGCATATATAGGACTTGTGGATTATCTCAGTCATTTTTTTGATGACTTTTTTTTTGTATATTTGCTGCCACTTTTCCAGTCGAATAGAGTGAAACCTAGAGTTTAAGGTGGATTTTTGATGATCAATGAAGTGGATGGCTTTTATTATTTTCATTTTCATCTTCGTCATCAGAATGAAAAAATCTTTCTAACCCAAATGATTAAATCAATTTGAAGGTATCCAACAATTTCATGAATGGAAAATGGGTTTTAAAATGTGCCCAACTAATAACCAGCCAAACTTTTCGGGTTGGAAGTGAAGATCCTCTTTTCGTTGTAGAGAGAGAGTGAGAATTTTATAGAGAGAGAGAGAAATGAAGGAATGGTTTCCTTTTATCATTGAATTCAGGTTCAAAATGGGTTTAATTAAAGAAATTAGGTGTGATTTAATTGATAGATGAATAGGCATGTGAGGTTTCTTTTAGTGAGGCTAAATCGTGAGGATCAAAGTGGAATGATTAAAGTTTTAAAATGTTAGTCCAGAAATTTTGAACGAAGAATGACTAGTCTTGAGAGAAATAGCATAATGATCTTTGAGGTTTTTATTTCTTTGAAGGTTTGGAGAGGTTATTTAGATTCGATTTGTGAACATCACGAACTGTGAGTCTTTAACAAATCTTCATTGCTGCTACCCTTCTCTGGTTGTCTTTTCTGAAGAACTGTTTGTCCAAGGATTTTCACGGGAAGAAACTGGCTACAACGAAGAAATAGCCGAGACCTACGGTGGCTGTGGTCATAAATCCACAAAAGGATCTTGAGTATCTTAAGCAAAAAGGATTCTAAATGCCATTTTTTTCCCATAAATAGGAATAGAAATAGATCTATCTATTACTATCTCCATTCCATAAAGGAGTCCACGTGCAATCATTTTCGGTATTTCCTTTTAAGAGAAGTGAAATGAATTCAATATTCTATTTTCATTTTTTTATTCATCATTTGGGTTGATGAACTAAACCAGATAGTTATATGAGTGAAAGAAAACGACTTATAATTTCGCTTTTAAAAAGAATGATCGAGTCTCATTTCCTATGTACAAGAGTTAAGTGAAAAATAAACATAAACAATATAGAACATTACCCCAAGATTGATTGATTAATCATCATGACTCATTTCCTTGGGTAAAAAAAGATTGTGGTTTAAGTCTTTATTCACAAAACTTTAAACTAATAAACATAAACAATATAGACTGTTTACCCCAAGATTGATTGATTAATCATCATGACTTGAAGCGGGTTTAAAAGATCAACTCTATGGTATGGAGTTTTGACTATCTATTACCATATTTGTATTAGCATATCTGTATTACCATAACAGAGGATTCATCAAAAAGAGTGGATGGTTAGGAACACGAAGATACAAAAAGGATTAGTAATGGAAATTTGGAAAGTTAGCCAACTGGATATTTCTACATAAAAAGAATTCGAATTGGGGCTTTAAATTAGTAGAAATTATCAAGCAGTACTCCCCACGATTTCGATCCAGAGTATGCTACTATCCACCGATTAAATAAATAACTATCAGGAACGAAAGAATCTTTTACCTTTTTTAAGTCTCCCCTTTTCTGAGAAAGGAGAATAGGAACGAAAAAAATCAACTAGAAAGAATGGAATACAAAAAAAAGGGAGAGCTTTTTATTTTTTCTTTTTTATATCCAACTTTAGAGAGATAGAATTTTTGTCCTGATTCATGAACTAATGGAATGTCTAATTTTTGTAATCAAAAATGATAGGTTGACATATCTATTAATTACTACAAAAAACATTTAAATCAAAGATTAAGTTATTACTAAACAAAGAAAAAAAATTCGAAAAAAAAATTAGATCAATTCCGAAGCACTTTTCTTTTTTATTAATTATTAAAAAGAGAGCAGACAGAATTCCATTGGTCGAATTCGGGACCTTACGATAGATTTTGACTTTATTTATACTACAAAGAGATCAAAATAAAAAAAAAATCTCGAACAGATCAACTTTTGGTATAAGCATCAATCTTCTATTGTCAGCATCACTACCTGTACCCATATTGGTTATGTAAGTCAATAAAAAAATGTGTAAAAAATAATGATAGATAGATTTGTTCTCAAAACGTGATGGCGGCGCGACTACTAGTGGTAGTTAATGAGGATAACGGTTTTGATGTGCGAAAAGAATACATATTGACATAATCTAGGGCATAATTAAATTGATTATTGTGGTCACATGATTATGATTATAATCCAATAGCATAATCATGTGAGTGATACTTTCTATCAAAAGCTATTACGGATTGCAAATACCAAAATGTGAGTCCGTGTTGTGGGAGTCCAACTTTGGAGTGAATTCTAACATCCTACCTAAAAAGTACTCCCTTCATCCTAAATTGCTCGTCTCTTTTGGGGAATCCAACTTTTTAAAGAGACAAAATTATTGTCTTCAAGTTCCAAAATTATCCTTCAAAACTGTGAAGTTGAATAAGTGGTTTTAAATTGTTTATATCTTTCAATGTAGATCTAAAAAGTATGCAATATTGATCTTGTTTGATAGATCTCAATTAGTTGTTCTATACAAAGTTTCAAAAATCATGAAAAACATTATATACTAAAAGATATAAATGATTTAGAAATGACACGAATTTCAAAATTTGTGAAATAAATTGGGAAGGAAAGAGTACTTTTAAGGTTAAAACTAAAAGTTTGACATATTTTGATAGTTGTTGTTAGAAATCGGACTAACATATTGGGAAATCCCAAAATAGAAAGAGGGACCAACAATTTGGGTTGGATGAAGTATATAAAAAATATTAGATGCGACAAAAGTAGTAACAATAGAGAAAACGATAGAACTTAAAGTATTTGTCGGGTTTATGAGCAAAAACAAATATGGCAAATATGATAAAGGTCGCCGATGTAGAAGGAAATTGCCCTTCTTAATGAACAAAAATATGATAAGTTTTACCAAAAATTCAAATTTTCAAAATATTCATCAAAATCAATAAAATAAATAATATTTGGTGACCGATATTGAGCATGTGAGAACCCACCAAGGAGATAGTTGTTCCACATCGGCTAGATGTGGGAATTGCATGTGTTATATAAATAAAACGTCCCAAGTTACAGAATAACTTGAAGTTAACTTTTTGAGCCACGTGGTCAGGCTAAAAGTTAGCAAGTCAGTTGGGGTGGGTCGTTACAAGTGGTATCAGAGCACAACCCATGTCTACATGGTGGGGGCCACCTCTAGAATCTGCAGGAGCCACCTTTTGAATCCTAGAGTTGGAGCAAACTGCTATACGAAACTAAATGTTACACCACAGCCACCAAGGGAAGGTTGATGAGCCAATGCAACGAGGACGTTGCATCATAAGGTGGGGAGATTGTGAGAACCCACCAAGGAGATAGTTGTCCCAAACCGGCTAGATGTGGGAATTGCATGTGTTATATAAACGAAAACGTCTCGGTTCAATATAACTTGAGGTTAACCTTTTCAAAGTATGTGGTTAAAAAATTTAAAAGTTAGCGAGGTTCACGAGGTGAGTCATCATAGAGCACGTGCACGTGCCCAATACTAGTAGTAAACAAATTAGATGGTTAGAGACCTCTACAAATCTGACTCTTAAAGACACCCAACATGCACGACCGACCCTCATGTTTGGGTTACCCTAGCCCGACTCTGAGCTTGGTTGCCCAGCTACTATTAAGTCACAAAATATAAACAAATAAATAACACAAGTCAAGGGAAAAAAAGTTACACGGAAACCTTACTCTTTTTTAATATAAGCAACTAACTTCTCTTAGGCCTATTGCATCTTTTCGTTGTTAGACTTTGTCATTATAAGATCCAGAATTATTTTCAGAAAACCTCAACCTGTCCTTTACTCTTTTTTTTTTTTAGGATCTACTATACCTCTGATATGTTCTTCTTCTGCAATTTCCTTTCTTAATTCAAGGAAAATGGCGGCAATCACACTCCCAAATATTGCAAATTTCTTTTGTTATACCAATAATCCATACCCAATGCAGGTAAAGAAAGAATAATGGATTTGGATGGTTAGCCATTTTTGTCCAATTTTGCCAATTTAGTCCAATTAGGTGTCGTCCCTGTTGGTTTTTATGTTGTTTGTGTGTTTCACTCTGCCCTTTTTTGGTCTTTTGCCCTGTTTTTGGGAAATTCCCAAACTGCCTTCCCAGACTTTTGAATTTTTTCCTCTGTGTCCCTTTTTTGCCTGGGTTGTCTTTTAGCGTGGGGCCGTTTTGGATAATTTCATCACACGGATCTGCCTACAGCTTGTGGAGATACATATAAAGAAGTGTAAAAGTTGGCTCTGCCACTTAAATTTTGATGAGATGGTTGGGGGGTGTTTTGGCCTGTGGCAGGGAGTACAAATTTGTTCACCCTCACCTAATGAGGGTGAACAAAACTCTCACCATGATTGGTGGAAAGGTGTGGGGTCCACAGAAAATCTTTTTCCATCTTTTCCCTTTCTCGATGTTCTTTTCCCCACAGCTAACCTTTTTCCTTTACAACAACTTGAGTAATACATATAAACTTCCTTCAGTGTGTCCAATGTCATTCCCTCATTTGGTTCTTCAACTCTATCTTCTTCGCAATTTTCTGTTTCTTCTTTCCCATCCTCATTACTATCTGTTTCATTACACTCTTTGTTGGAAGGACCACTCCATGTCTCTTCTTCGTCTTCACTATCTCCACTCCATTCCTCTTCTTCTCCACACTCTTTGTTTAGAAGCATTGCCGAAGGAACAGGCTCCGACGACATCATCTGTTGGTTCAAAAACAAGAGAAACGAATTAGATATAATGTGACCAAGAGCTGATACTATACAAGAAGTACCCAACTTAGTTCAGAGTATAATAGTAATAAGAATAGTAAAACCAATGATGATAATTGTAATAGGGGATATACATAAAACTGACAACGAATTTAAGAATAACAGAGCAATAAAGAAAGATGGAAACGGATGCGAAACTAGATTTTTTCACAGGTTACCCCAGCATCCACACACTGAGATGATAAACAAGCATTATCTTATAAATCAGACTACTAAAATACATCAAACCATAACTTTTTTAAGGAATCAAGCTACACCAAAACTTCTAGTTTATCTAACAGGAATAAACGAAAATTCCTAATTCATTTAACATAGAAGGTTAAAAAAAAACCTAATTTAGCAACTCAAGATGCAAAATGTATTCACGACACCCAATAAAACACCCTAATGTCAGTGTATGGATGTATATGCATCCGACATATATCTGAGTATAAACACACACACCCATACACACACACACAGACCTTTGTAAGCGGCAAAAAGTGGTGATGTTCAACGGCGGCGGTGTGCGGCGGTGGTCTTTGTGGTGGTGATGCGGAGAAGGAGAAGATCACGGTGGTGCGGTGGTCGCGGTGGAGGTGGGAATTGAGATGGTTCGCCCTCTCTCTCTCTCTCTCTCTCTCTCTCTCTCTCTCCTCTCTCTCTCTCTCTCTCTCTCTCTCGTGTGTGTTACGACTAGAGAATCGCCCCTTTCTCTCTGTGTACGTATCATTTTTGATAAAAGAATGGCCAGAAAAAGCCAAGCAAATTGGAAAATTATTCTTTTTCCACGCTCCATCACACGTAAATGTGTGGGCTCTACTCCAAAAGTGTGTGAATCTCGCAAACGTGTTTGAGGGGGAGGAACAATGTTCCATGAGCACATAATAATCTCTCCTTACACGAAATCATCAAAATAGAGGCTAACGGGTGTTTTGACAAAAATAATCTATATGGAGTATTTGTTTTTTTCTTTCTTTTTATCGTTTTTCAAAAAAAAAAATTCCATTTGTTTGTTTTGCATTAATTTTTGGTGGATTATTGATCTCAAACTTGACGGGAGGAATTTAAAAGGTGAAAAATTATTATCAAAATTTTGAAAAAGTTAAAAATAATTCAAAATTTTGTCGATTATTGGATTAATTTTGTTTTGAAAAAATATTTACAATCTAATTTTGGGTGAATTGTAAAAAAGATTTTCAAAATTATTTTTTGGTGGTTTTTTGGTTCATTTTTTGGTTTTGTCCTTATTCAATTTTTTTTTGCATTTGTTAGTTTTTTTCGATTTTAAAAATTTGTTAAAAACTTGATTTGGTATCAACCCTTCCAATGGAAAAATCTTTTAACCAAAAAGTATAAAATTATTGTCAAACTTAAAGTTTTTGAATTTGGCTCTAAAAATAAACCATTTTGTCAAAACAGATTTTTTTTTTTCACCCAAAACTTAGTTTGGTTAATAATTTTTACAATCTAATAATTTATAAAAAAATCGACGCAAAGTAAAAAGATTTTCAAAATTATTTTAAATAAACAAAACACCCCCTGGGAAGTTTCATAAGATGGTTCATTTGTTACTGGAGATGCTCAAAGCCGACCATTGCCACCCAAATGACCAAATCCCATTCCTCTGAGACAATGCCGACGCCATCGGATACTCTTCCCGGTGAGTCCTTTCGCACTCACTCTCTCTCTCTCTCTCTCTCTCTCTCTCTCTCTCTCTCTCTCTCTCTCTCTATGCATATATGTTCATACATGTTCTTGATTGATTACGATTTTCCACATCCTTGTTCTAGTTTGCCTATGAATGCCTATATCTGTAGTGTCCCAATTGATGAATCTCGACAGTTATGTTCCTGAATTTGTAATCCTGGTGTCATCTTTTTCTTTAATTCTTGTTTTATTCTTGTTGGGTTTTGATCATTAGTCATTAGCTGTTCTTTCACTCCAAGTGCTTGATAGAATGCCAAAGTGAAATTTTATAACCTGCTGAACTTAGTACCGAAATCAAAACCTTTTTACAAATTTACCACCACTAAAACAACCGATTTTGCCAGCATGAAAACAGCAATTTTGGCTTAACATAGGCAGACTGGCAGTGATGTTCTTAGCTACTGTATTGTGTAACGGATTGATACATACTTTTATTCATTAAAATTTGAACCATATTTTGTACTCGGTGGCAGTAAGTTTCTGCTGTAAAAGCCGCACTCTTTCCTGTTTCTGTGAGCATGATGAGTTATTGTATTGTGGTGTGCTTGCTTGCAGTTTTACGGTTTTAAGAAAGGAAATGTAGTTTATTCATGGTCTATCTTTAGACATGATGTGGTGTTTGTTTTGCAGGGGAAAACAAAATGAAAGTTAAACTCTTATGTATCCTTCTTATGATCATTTCTTCTTGTGTGGTGATATTTTTTGTTTATAGCTGGATGGGGAGGATAGGCCTTTGTTAAGAATTAAGAGTCTTTTGATTTATATTTGTTTAGTTGAAAGGCAAGGGAGTGCAACCCTACTTTGAGTCAATTCTTTGATTTTTTAGATATGTTTGGAGCATAGAGAGGGTATAGGATTTTTGTTAATGTGATATTTTCTTCCTTATTCCTCGATTTCTTCTGTACATGGGTGGCAATGTGGCATCCCCTTGATGCCTTTTCAATAAATTTAATTACTTATCAAAAAATATCTATGTGTGTTTTGTTTAAATCATCTTGTTTTCTGTCTTGTTTTCTCACGGGTATGTAAACCCGAGTAGTATTAGTGTCGTGATAGGAAAACTTAAAACGTTCATAACTTGGATACCTTAAGTCACGTACCTAGAATTAGATGTTTAAGACATTTCGATGATGGACTTCCTTTTGAAAAGTGAAAACAATAGGCAATTGAAAAGTAGGTTCTGCAGTAGTTTGGGGACCAGGAAAGATCATTTTGGAATGAAAAAGGCTATAGACTTCTTGATGTTTTATAAAATTCATCATGTCGTTCAGCTGAAAAAGCTGTCAATTTCTGGTACTGTACTTATTTTGTTGTCGGTTCTGAATTCATTTGCAGGGTGTTTTGATAGGAAGCAATGTCTTCTCTAGAATCTTTCTATAGCTTTAGCATTTAGTTCCTATGCTTGCTTTGTATTCGTGCTCTCTTTGCAATCATGGCAACTTTTAGTTTATTATGTTCAGGAAATCTCATTCTGTAGTCTGGGCATCACTTGTTTGCTAATAAGTTGGTTCTAGTCAATTAAAGCTTTTCAAAGTAAGGCCACCATCAGATTTGATTATCTATTGGACAATTGGTAGATTCAGTATTCTCTTAACCTGGTCCTCGTGAAACAATGTTTGCAAAATGTAATAGAGTAAGTTCTCTTTAGCTTTTATTTTGTTTGTTTGTCTTTGAACTTCGTATGTTACGGTTTGTGGTTGCTTCACCTTGCTACTGAATAATACTGATTGTAGGTGGCATGCTCTTGCTTCATGGACTTGGGATGCTCAAGATGAAACATGTGGGATGCTCAAGAATGGCCTTTGATGGTTGTTGTCCTGACTGTAAGGTCCCTGGGGATGATTGCCCACTAAGTAAGTCACTGCCTTTATTTACAACCCACAATGGAATCATTTTCATTTTCGTGAATATTTATTAATCCAGTAATTTGGGTCCTCATTCAGTAACTCCTTTGACGGGTTTCGATGTCTTGGTGCATCAATCTAGATGTAATTTGGGTCAGTTCAAGCTGGTTTATCTTCTCCATTCAGCTTTTCCAACTTGCATAATAATACTAGATGAGATTTCCATAAAGGGGCAAATATTATTTTTTGGTTCAGTTGCCAAATGCGTTGTTGAATAATTGATTCTTAACCTCCCAATCCCATACTGAATACTGATACATCACTTCTGCTAATTTATTTGTCCATCTGCTGAGTTGGTGGTGGAGAAATACATGTAAGAGATAGTGATAATTTTTTCTGGTCAAAAGTTGACACATATTTCCTCAATGCATTCTTGATAGTGGGATCAGCTCCGATGGGATTGGACTTTTGAAATAGTCCAGTCTTGATCAGACTTTGGTTGCAGTCATATTAATTGTGTATGTGTGTGTGTGAGATGCAGTGGCCTCAGTCCTTAATTCATTATCCTTCCTTACCCTAGGCCTGAGCCCAACAAAATGAGGGATATGTAATTTATTTGGAGCTGAACTGTCCTAAGATGGGATGTCTAGGACTCTGAGGCACTTTAGCCATCAAACATGTCCAATCTCTTTTGTTAATGCATTGTATGCCATTGTATAAAGTCGGTTTCATCTTCATTGCATCTAATTTTGGGATCATGATTAAATTTCTTGCAGTCGTAGTAACGTATATTGATAGGACTAAAATGTCAAACAATATGTTTTGTCTTGTAGTCTGGGGTGCATGCAACCATGCGTTTCATCTTCACTGCATATTAAAATGGGTGACTTCACAAACACTTCAAACACATTGCCTCATGTGCCATAGGGAATGGCAGTTCAAAGGAGGTGATCAGACGGATTAAGTTTCTTTACTCAAGCCTGTCTCGATATGTGTGTCATCTTTATGACTGGTTTCTTTCTTTGGTTCACATTTGGAAGTGCATTAACTAGAGAGATGACAACTTCACCCCAGTTTTTTATGTCCCACATATTTCCATTGCAACGGTCTGATCAGCTTACGTTTACTAAGTGAAGCCAAACAATCACTCCGTTCTTCACAAGAAGTAGTGGTCTTGAATTTCTGTTTGTGCCTTTTGGACCAGCTTTCGAAATGTATTATCGTGATGGGATCACATTGGGGAGGCAAGAAATAGTTTACAACAATAGATGTATCAGTTTGAATAATCCTGAATCTCACAAAAAGAAATATCATGTTTTGTAGCTACTTCAGTGGATAGTGGTGTTTTTTTTTTTATCAGCAGTGGATAGTGCTATTTTAATACTGCAGTTGGAGTACATCTGGCGCGTAAAGCTACCCAGAATAGTTAAAGCAGTATCAGGTATGTACCAAGTGCACTGATATACATATCATCATATCTTTTGAGATAGAAAAAGTTTATGCAGGTGTGGTGTGAATTGGGTTGCAGTGTTTGTTTCTGTTTCTGTGTGTGTGGGAATTTTTTATTTTTGCTCCTGCTAAGGTAAATTTCCGAGTCCACTGCTTAGTTTATACCTGAGTAATTTGCTCAAAACTTTGGTCCGTAATTTGTAGTAATGCTTCTGAAATAGCCAATGTCTCATCCACTCATTCCTCTATGCTGTCTTTCTATAGCTTTATACCATTTTTGCACTCTACGCTAATTCTAATATTTTTCCACCTTTTTACCCCTACTCCCAACCCTGGGGATTAGGGAATCCTACCTCTAGGCTACTAAACCAGTTAGGTTGGATTTAGGATGCCCTCCACCTTGCACCCATACAATGGACTAAGCCTAATTGCGTGGCCTTAGTCCAGTCAAATGGCCTATAATCTAGTTTTCAAGCATGCAATTTGTCCAGAATTTGTTTCCATGTGTAGTTTCTTGATGTTGCCTCCTAGGACGTGACTTTGTAGAGTCAAACTTCTCTCTTTATCTAATCAAAGTTTTTGTCCTTTCTTGATGTTTTGACTCCTATTTTGGAAATTAGAAGTTTACTCTCGCTACATTTTTTAACTGAGTCTCCAATTAAGATTGCTAGTGAACAGCTTTGAAGATTGGCTTTTTTGTGGATTCGATTTTTGGGTTTGTAGTGTTACTTCTGTCAAGAAGTGAATTTTTTTATTTATTTATAGTAAACTGCAAGTTACTGGAAATTAAAAGAAAATCAAGGTTCATGAAATTAGTTTGAGAAAAACTATTACTTCACTTGAGTCTTCACTTCGGTCCTTGTGTTGTGAATTGCAACAGTCGGTACGCTAATTCTCATTAAACTCAACGTCAGTTGTTGATTCTTTTATTTTGGACATCACAAATTTTTTTCATAGTGCCAAACGTCAATAGCTGATCGATGTTTTGTACTGTTGCTTGACCAAATAGGCCAGGCTTGACTTTACAAGTAGTTTGAGTCAAATTGACAGGTAAGAACTGAAGAAGATTTTGAGCCAGAATTGGATGTTGGGAACTGAGGGTGCCAAGTGAAAATTTGCGTGAACTTTAGTATTGTTTTTAGCGTAGTCAGGGTTTTAAATAATTCTTGTCTAATAAGTTGTCCAATAAACTACTCGTAAAACCCTTCCAGTAAGAGAAGGAATAATTAGAAAGTTTACCAACATAACATAACCACTCAAGTACGTGAAATTCAAAAGAAAACAATAAACAAGCATAGGCGAATGCACGCACACACAAAAAAGAGCAAAGTTAAGAACTAAAAGGGTTAATTATCAAGCAAGTAAGATCACTCTCATGGGAAGAAAGCACTAGACCACATAGCACTATGGCCATCCCCAAATGGCAGCATCATTTGATCATCCCCACCAAAACCCATATTCTCATTTGGATTATTCACCCAATCAATGAACCACTGCGGCCCACTTTGCATAGCATCCGCGGCCAAATCCATCACCGGCTTTTGCTCCTGCTCCGGCGTCGGCCCCTGCCCTCCTTCATTTTTCACCATTTCACTAGCGCTTTTTGATGATCCCCCAGGTGCAACAGCTTCAGAAGAATTCGATTTTTTCAATGACTCAATCTTCTTATGAATATCCTTCAATTTCTGATCAATCAACCACCCAAGATCGTGCAAATCCGCCATTACCAAATTTTGTAGCCCTCTCCCGGTCAGGCATTGGTACATGACCTCGGTCATTTCTTTCTCTCTGTTATCCTTGCACTGCTTCTTAAGCTGTTCGGTTGCTTTCACAATCCTCTGTCTAGTGAACCCCTCTTGGTTCACCATCTTTTTGCTTTGTTCCATTTCGGGCATCCTCTTGAATTGGGTTAGCATGCGTTGGGCTCCTCCAGTGTTGGGCCATACCTCGGGTTGAGACTCGTATGGACTATATATGATCGCGCATGCGTCGATGCCA
Organism: Vaccinium myrtillus; assembly: GCA_016920895.1. Lineage (NCBI taxonomy): Eukaryota > Viridiplantae > Streptophyta > Magnoliopsida > Ericales > Ericaceae > Vaccinium > Vaccinium myrtillus. The sequence continues at coordinate 23,383,588 of CM029281.1, forward strand.
CAGAGGGTGCTGAGCTCACTCACCTTTTTCATCAAGCCCTTCTTCCTTTTCTTGAATGTTGCTTTTCTTGCTGAGTCATTAGTGATGAATGCAAGCTTCACCTTCTTTCTAGTCATGGCTAAATTGCTTAGACCAAAGAGGGGAAAGAATTGAAACAATATGGTAATTTATCAAAAACTTGTGTCGTGGTCTCGTTTTCCCAATTGGCCATCACTATATATACACTAATGGTGATATTAATATAGGAGTATCTGGAGTCTTTACATTCTAGTTGGAGAAAATGATGACTTATGATATTTGGGTTGGGAAGTTATGACCCAGTAATGACTATAGTGCCAAAAGAAGCACCAAGATATCTGATTTTATACCAATTTTGTAGCTTAAGGTTCCATGCATCTTGTCATTGTTCGACATCTGATTTTACATTGCAAAAAATTGCAATCAATAGGGTCAAGGATCTTTTGTTCCAAATATCTCTAGTTCTCGTCTGTTACACTTTACTCATCACACGAAGTGCCAAATTAGTTGAATTTTAATTAAGAAGATTTCGTGTCATGCAATATAATGTGAAAACGTAATAAAGATGGATTTCCGAAACAGATGATTCCTCATGGCTTTTCAGGGGCTATGTATGTAGAAGTTGCACCAGGTAGGGTTTTGCCTTAATCTTTAATTGGAGTGCCCAACCCAAGGGTACTTCTAAACTAGGTACATATGAACTAATGAGTTGGAGATAATTCAGTCTATGTGATGTCAATGAGAAAATTCATCTTGATTTGTATAGAGTATATTGTTTTTATCTATTTTAGGACAGCCCCCATTAATGTTTCTACAGTATAACATTAGATATATCATCAGATGTAACGTAATTTGGTGTTGTGGCATTGCTTTCTTGCTTGCCGCTTATCATTTAAACAGTACAGTTTTGTCAATCCTTTTTCCTTTTTTGCATTGTCACAGGTAAAGATTGATTGGTATCAGGATCTATTTATGGAGGGGGATATCCAAATCCAAAATTTACATGAAATCACAGAAAATAAATGTGTCTGCTTTGACCGTTACCAAAATTTATATGAAATCACAGCAAATAAATGCGTCTGATTTGAGTATTTGCAAGAATCATGTAGGAAAAGGAACAGGATTGCAAAATGCTCGGGTCCCTAATGGGTCATGGGCACATTTACAGCCCACCCGATCCAACCCAAATCCACAAAATTGATACCAACAATACATAAAACTAACCTGACCACTGCAACCCAAATCCCTTTCCTTTGAGACAATGTCGATGCCATCAGATACACCTCCCGGTGAGTCCATTCTCTCTCTCTCTCTCTCTCTCTCTCTCTCTCTCTCTCTCTCTCTCTCTCTCTCTCTCTCTCTCTCTCTCTCTCTCTCTCTCTCTCTCTCTCTCTCTCTCTCTCTCTGTCTCTGAAGGCGCATATGTTTATACATATACTTCATTACGATTTTCCACATCCTTTTTCTAGTTTGTCTACAAATGCCTATATCTGTAGTGTCCCAATTGATGAGTCTTGGCAATTCCTGAATTTCTAATCTGGGATCGTCTTGTTCTTTAATTCTTGCTTTATTCTTGTTGGTTTAGTCATTAGTCATTAGTTATTCTTTCACTCCCAGTGCTTGATACGAAATTTTATAACTTGGTGAACATGGTACCGAAATCAAAACCTCTTTGCAAATTTTACCACCACCAAAATAACAGATTTTACCAGCCTGAAAACATCAATTTTGGCTTAAAATAGTGGCAACAATATTCTTCGATACTGTATTGTGTAGTGGATTGATACATTATTTCGTTCACCGAAATTTGAACCATATTTTCTGCTCGGTGGCAGTAAGTTTCTATGGTAAAAGCTGCACTCTTTCCTGTTTCCATGAGCATGACGAGTGATAGTATTGTCATCTGCTTAGTTGGTGTTTTGCGGTTTTAAGAAAGGAAATGTAGTTTATTCATGGCCTATCTTTAGAAATGATGTGGTGTTTACAGAGGGAAACAAAAGCAAAATGAAAGTTAAGCTCTCAAGTATCCTTCTTCTGATCATTTCTTCTTGTGTGGTGTTATGTTTTCTTTTCATCCTCTTGTTTGCTGTCCTTTTTTGTCACTTTTATCTAAACGTGAATAGTGTTAGTGTTCGTGATAGGAAAACTTAAAATGTTCATAACTTGGATACCTTAAGTCACGTACGTAGATATTTAAGACATGTCAATGATTGACTTCCTCTTGAAAACAAGAGGCAATTGAAAAATAGGTTCTAGTGTAACTTGGGGACCAGGAAAGAACAATTTCATTTTGGAATCAAAAGGCGATAGACTTCTTGATATTTTATATAATACAATTATCATGTCGTTCAGCTGAAAAAAATGTCTTCCGGGATTTCAATATCTGGTAATGTACTTCTTGTGGTGGTGTTTTTGAATTTGCTTGCAAAGTGTTTCGAATTCTAGCTTTTGATTTGCTTGCTTTGTATTGTGCTCTCTTTGCAATCATGGCAACTTGTAGTTTATTGTGTTCAGGAAATTTCAATCTGTAGTCTGGGCACCACTTGCTTGCTAATAAGTTGTTTCTAGTCAATCAAAGCTCTTCAAAATGCAGCCGCCATCAGATTTGATTATATATTGGACTATTGGTAGATTCAGTTTTCTCTTAACCTTGTCCTCTGTGAAACAGCGCTGCTGGCAAAATGAAACAAACTTAAATTCTCTTAGCTTTTATTGAGTTCTTTGGTCTTTGAACTTCATATGTTACTGTTTGTGGTATTTTCACCTTGCTCCTAATTGTAGGTGGCATGCTGACTGCTGTAATGTTATCTTGTTTAAGTTTATGTACAAATAGGGATCTCACTTGTTTTGGTGGAAATGAACTCAAAATTTTCCATCTCAAAGCATACTCATACATATCTATACATTCTTGAAAATCATCTTAATACGTTTAGCACACGCATAGGGACTGACAACTAGTCAGGCGCCAAGTTTTTGTCATTTAACATACGTAGGTGCCTCACGTTTCAAGCTCCCTATAAGCCCCCCCAAGGGTTGAAGCCCTACCCTGTCATCAGGCTTTCACTTATAGCATACCTGATGGTGTTGAAGAAATGGTTAAAACTCGTTTTCTACAGAACTTCCTAATAGTACCTCACGATCAGTGGTCAACCCAGTGTATATCTGCACTGGATCATTTTGTGAGTGGTGAAAAAAGGGGTAATTAGGGGGAGGACAGGTGCTTGTGGGTGGTTGCTGGTGGGAAGAGGCGGATACAAGGGGGAGGAGGGAGGTGGGTTTTGGAGAGAGAGGGGTTGATTTTTTTATTTTTTTTGGCGCAAGTCAGGTGGTAGGGCTCAGGGCCTACATGGCATGCCACGTAGAACGTTGTGGTTGGGGTGTGGTTGAAAGGGTGCATCCCTAGCATTCTCTCTCTCTCTCTCTCTCTCTCTCTCTCTCTCTGCGCGCGCGCAATTGAAGGACATTAGTTTTGCTAAGCGGTAGGGAGGGGTTATCAGATTATGGCGATCTGTATGTAACCCGAAAGTGGCAATCGCTAAATATGGAATAGGCTAATTAAACTTATAATTTTTTTTTTTTTTTGTCATTCGTCATTCTTAATCTAAGAGCTCTACCGGGAATGGGACTTGGTCCCGGGATCCAATGTGGGGCATCCAAGAGCTCTACCGCATGAGCTAGCCACCACTTGCAATTAAACTTATAATTACTGTTCTTCTTTCTTGTTATTTTTCTTTCCTTATGTAAATCAGTATAAATAAACATAATCACCAAAAGATTAATGGCAATGCTACGGGACGTTTGGTAACGTTTTTATTTTTTGTTTCTAAAAAACTAAAAGTAGAATCATGTTTATTGTTTATAAAAACAAAAACAAAAAAAACTTGTTCGGTAATAAAATTTATGTTTTATGTTTGTTGTTTTTAAACGACCCTGTTTTAAAAACCAGGCGAATCGCTTTTTTTGTGTTTTGAAAATTTTCAGAAATTTTGAAAACGTTTTTAATAAACACAAAACATAATTAAATTACCAAACAGATTTTGTTTTTAGTTTTGAAAAAAAATGAAAAAAAAAAAAAACAAGAAACAAAAATGTTACCAAACGCCCATAAACATAAAGTAACTCAATTTACTCATACAAATCAATTTATAACGCAGATTAATTGTGAGGATGGTCTTGACCACACAAGTTTGAACCCCAACCACCATTTTTCAATTTGTTTTTTCCACTTTGACTTGCTCTTATTTTCTCCGAAAGACTAATTATATAAGTGTGCATAGTATTAAATTCCTATTAATCTTAAAAATGAAAGCATTAGAAAGAAAAGAAAAGGCTCGATACTAGCAAATGAATAGTGTCAGGAGCTGAAACATTGATCTTGTTTGATACTCCTATTAACAAAATTCCAAAAAAAAAAAAAAACACCTAAAACATAACAAATTATTAGATATAACCCATTGAAAAGTGGCACGAACTCTAAAAAAGAGCAATAAAATGGAGATAGAGGGAGTACTTATGGATTAGGTACTTAACGGTATCCAAACAACTTGATTTTCCATACAAATGTTGAGAAAAATAACAATTATTTAAAAGATGGATAGTTCATATCATTGAAAAAAATATCTTAATGACTTCATTTGAAGACCATAGAGAATTGAATCACGCATTTATTCGTTTTTAACCCAAGAAAAAAAAAAATCAATATTGTACTCATCTACACTCAACTCTTTTTTCTTTCTTTTTTTCATATTTTTAACAAAAAATATTTAGCATTGCAAGTGGAATCCTGTGGAACAACGTTACAAACGAATCTAAAGTCATGGCTCCGCCACCGGCCCACCGACTACGGTCTGGTCCATGTCAATAACACAATAGCAGCTAGAAATTTAAAACGTTCTGGGGTTTGTCAACTAACCAGCAGCATGTGATTCATGCTTCTGTTTCACTTAACAATCAAACATGACCTTGTGTGTGTGTGTGTGAGAGAGAGAGAGAGAGAGAGAGAGTAGATATGCCAAGGTGGCTATGTATGTTTGCATATTCCGTCCACAGGGTTGTTGAGATCCAAAACATTATTTTGAACCAAAAATTTCATGTGCTACAAATGGAAATAGTACTTTTAATCAGATCATCAACTCCCACGTTTTCAAAGTAACGTATGGCCTCAGCCGATCAATAAAAAATGGCCTCACATGAAAATATTGATTGTATGGGAGTAATTAACAGTCCAAGATATGAGGAGTATTCAAAGCATTAATTAAGTAATTTTTAGAAAAGCTTAATTTTTCAATTTAAGATTTCCATTAATTTAACCATCACCATTAATCAAATCGCGGAAGCATAAACCAAACCAAACCAAACCGAGTCTTATGTCTCAATCAATCGCGGAAGCATAGTCAAAGTAATTCAGTGGTTGGGAATGTGAGAATTAGGGGGTGTTCCACTAACAAAAAACTATTTTTTTCAAAAACCGAGACAGGTTATTCTCTCACAATACATCACATAAAAAACCGTGAAAAGTTAGTTTTTTCAAAAAACCACCTTAGTGGAACACCCCCTAAGATTGCAGTCATCCAATTTAAAGTACTTTTCAAAATATTAGAAACATAGCACTAGTAGTAGGGATTCCAAGACTCTTCTGTTTCCTGCTCAGCGATGGGCTCCTCAACCTGGACGTTCTGCTCTTTTCCTCCTTCCTTAGTACTAGACGTAAAATGCCAGGGGAACAATAGCACTATGCTCTGTGGTGCAATGTAAGGAGGTATTGGGTAGGACACCAAGCGTAAAAACACTAAAACGCTTGGTGTCCTACTCAATACCTTCTTACATTGCACCACAGAGCATAATAATTAAGGTACTAATATTAGTATATGTATTGAGGGACAATTACCGCCACAAATGAGGGTAATCTTCTTATATACAGGCACCCAGATCACTACTACCTCTCCTAGCCAAAGAATGAGCCGCCCCAATCGCACTCCTACACATAAAAAAAGAAAAAACTCACACTAATTAAAAACCCAAACACCCGAAGCAGCAAAGCCGGCAAACCAATCAATCTGATTTTTCATTGAACCGCCGCCTTCCTTCGTCAAATAACCACACCATGTCAGAACCAGAATTGGCACCTCATTGATGAAAGCCAGAAATAACACTAACAAAGTCTCGGATTTAAAATCGAGAGAGAACCCTTTCTTAAAAGGAGAAATTATTGAAAACAAGAAAGACCGTTACTACTTATGAAGGAAACACCGATAAAGGGTACAAGCCTCCCCTTCCGCCGCCACACAAAGGTGTTGAAAAATCCTAGGGAGAGGGAGAGGGAGAGAAACCCTTTCTTTTTAGTCATTTTTGCTAAAAATGCTAAAATGACTAAAAATGTTAAAAGTAGTCGATGTAGGTGAGGAGATGACATGTCTCGAAATCCGTGCTTATTATTTTTATGACTTTTAGCACTTCTAGAAAAAATAGGAAATAATCTAAAATAAACGTATGGTTAAGTTTGTTCATAATTGAGCTATGGCGCGCTTTAATTGGTGGGCAACAACCAAAAAGTGCTTAAAGTAAACTGGTAGGAATAGAAAATAGCGTTCTGAGGAAGGGAAGCGACAAGGGTGTCGTACGTTTTCACGTGGTTTTACAATTATGGTTCGTTTTTCGAGATTCTAGTTGGTTGTGATTATAAAATGTGCAAAACGTGGGATCGTAGTTTTTTGGTTTTTTCTTGCTTTCCTTCGGGATCATGGGAAAAAATTTTGTTCACACCCTCACCAAGAGAGGGTGAACAAAACCTTCACCCTGATTGGGGACGATCTCTAGTTAGAGACAGGAGATTCCTATTTGGTTCATTTGTGGGATTTTTCAGGTCTATTTCCATAACAAAAAAAGGAAATCATGTTTTTCGGTATTCAATAAACTACTCTATTCGTCCCAAATTGTTGGTCATGTCGGATTTCAATGAAATTTTTTAACTGTTCATATCTTCCAATTTATAACGTATTTATGTGCAATGTGGATCTTATTTGATAGATTTCAATTAGTTCTATTATACAAAGTTTTTCAATTCATGTAACGTCCCGTCCCCCCACCTAGTACTATATTGTCCACTTTACCCGACACATGCAACGCACTGTCCCATACCTGTACATCCACATGGCCAACGCACGGCTTTGTTTCTCTTGGGTTGCCCCAAGAAAAGGCCTTGTATAATGGGAGTGTTCTTTGTCTTTTTGCTCTTCAATATATATATTTTTCCTTTTTACAGTTCTTTATTTTAATAGTTTAGTGAGAACTTAGAACTTTAATTACAATTATTACGGTTGTGAATTCTAATTTTTTGTCATTATGGTTGATTAATTTATGTTTGTGATAAGTTTTAAAAAAAATAAATGGGGTTGTTGGATGGGTTTGAGAACTAAAAAATTTAATTGGGTTGGGGTTGGGGTTGGGCTTGGGCTTGGGTATATTAATGGGCTGAGATTGGGCATGCACAAGTCTCGTTATTATGTAGTATAAGACTTATAGTGGTAACAACATATAAATCATATTAACATTAAACTATTTTTTTCAACGGGTCGAGCCGGGCTCAAGGGATTTTTCCAAACCTAGCCCTATGGGCCTAGTTTTTATCCCAAACCCTAAAAAACAGGGTTGGGTTAGGCGGGTTGGACAGGCTTCTGGACCGGTGTGCACCCCGGCCTAACTCCATGTATAGTGGATCAAAGCTTTCATAAAAAATTAATCCTTTTCCATCTTTTTCACTATATATGCATTTTTTTTTTCATAATAGAGCCACCACAAATGCCATTAACCATAGCATATAATAAGAACTTAAATACCAAATTAGATAAATTGGAGTACTTACAAATATTTGTAATAAATTTTGCTTACTTTCAAAGTTAATTAGCATAATAAACCATTTTAAAGAGGCTGTAAAAGTATTTTTTTTAGGGTAAATTTCATTGACCTCTCATGTGGTTTCTGAAAATGCACTGTCTTCTCTTACTTTTTAGACTATTCCCTAGATTCTCCCCTCCTAACTTCTGTTAATTTTCAAAAATTGTTTTCAAAACATATATTTTTTTTAAAAATGTTTTTCAACAAAAAAATCTAAAATTTTTTTTTTTTTTGTTTGAAAAAAGTCATGAAAACTTAATGTTTTCTAAAATTTAAAAACAAAAACAGTTTTCAAAACTTAATTTTTCGAAATAATTGTTTTCCAAAAACTAGTTTTTTTATCCAATAAAATGTTTTCAAAACTTTCTTATTTTAAAAAAATGTTTGCGAAAACCAACGGAAGTTAGGAGACGGGAGAATCAAGGGAATAATTTTAAAAAGGAAGGAAAGGTAATGCATTTTCAGAAACCACATGAGTGGTCACTGTATTTATTAGAAACCTGAGGGGACGTCAGTAAAATTTACCCCGTCTTTAGTAGTATGATCACCAAAATGGGATGGGAAAGAGATCCTTCCTATCCACAAACCAAAATGTAATACTCCTATCTAGAACACAAGGAATTCAGGATCGGTAGTTGGGGGCGGCAAGCAAAGCCCTTTCCTATTTCCTCACCTCACCTACTACTTCCATTGCTTTCTTGTAATTCAACAGAGGGTTTCAGGGGAAGCTTCTAAATAATGGTTAAAGTGATTAATAATTTAATATCATGCGTGTTGGGAGTAACATGTATTGAAATTACATACTAAAATTATTTTTGACTCGTTAAGGCTCGTGAACAAGTGTGAGTTCAATTCAAACTTAAACAAGTTCAGCTCAGCTCGTCAAAATAAGCTCGAGTTCATTTACAAATTTAACGGAAAACCCTAAACATTCTAAAGCTCGACTCGATTCGGCTCATTTGCAGCCCTAAGATGAGCAAGAAGGAAAGAGTGGGACGTGGGAATGCTATCCTTTGTCACGCCATCTGCGGCCTCTCCACCTCTTTGCTATCCAACCACCTCGTTCGCCTGCCGCTTCTCCACCTCGTAACCTACCCACCCACGTCACTTCCGCCTTTATGGTTTTAGATCTGATGATTGGTGATGCTAGGGCGGTTTGGCCCCCTCCAGCGAATAAAAACTTCTGATCTCGTAGGCGGCGGTTATGGAGTTTTTTGAGTGATTCTCTCCCGGAGTAGTGACTCGACTTTATTCGGTGTAACTCGGTGTGACTCAGTGATGAGTTACGTGGGTTAACTCAGTTTTCTGGGTTTTGATCAGCCCATTTTTTTTCCCTAGTTGTTTTTGTTACTTTGTAGTTTGTTTTTTGGTGATCAATCTTTTTCTTTGTTTGAGTGTTTGGGTGGGGTGTTTTCCGTTGATCGCCGTGGTTCCACGGGATGTCGACTTTGTCGTCACTGCTAACCTGCGCACAAGTCCTGAGTGTCAGCTAGGACTCGCCTCGGGTTAAGCTCACATTGGCTGTGAAAGTTGGCCGGTTCCTTGTTTGCTTTCGTATTCGGCCGGCGATTAGCTGTCGGATTGTACTTCCTACCTAGGTTTCATCCTGTGCTTTATGTTAGGATTTAAGTTATTTTCCTTTGGGATTTCTACTACCAGATCGATGATTGGTTCTTAGCTCAGCAACTGAGTTGTTGGTCTGCCTTTGGCAAGGGTGCCACTAAGCCTACGAGTTTATGTGCTCGCGTCTAGATTTTGATTGTTTTGGTTCAATCATGTATCTTGTGATGAATCCTGTACTGCCTTCGGGCTTTTATTGAAATGATATTGACTGTTGTTCAAAAAAAAAAAACCCAAATCTATATAATAATATAGAGCGGTTTTTGTCCCAGTTTTTTTTTTTGTCCCAATCATCATATTTACATTTCATCCCTCTCTGCCAACTCACTCCTTCTCTCTCTACCATTTTCCTCCACTGGCCCACCACGCCTAAAATTTCAAACCACATTCTCTCTCTTTCTCTCTCTCTCTGAAGTTCAAACTACATTCTCTCTCTCTGAAGTTCAAACTACATTCTCTCTCACTGCCTTCTCTCATTCCCCCTCTTTGAAATTCAAAGGACCATAAAGAATGGGTAACCACAGGGGCACGAGTACGGATTGCTCAAGTCGTGCCTTCAGGCACGGGCACGCACTAGTACTCTCAAATAAAAGATCAAAATTATGTTTTATAGTGAAAAAATAAATTTAGAAAATGTTAGTATATATTTATCTGCACTCCAACCATGCATCTCTAATTTCATCTCCATTTCTTTCAAAACTCAACAATTTTTCATTTTCTTCAAAACTCAACAATTTTTCATTTTCTTTTCAAAATTTGAATTTATAAACGTAATTCTTTTCTCATAATATATTCAACATGGTTCTTGTTTTAGAGATAATGTTGAGATTTTTTCAATAATATTAATTTCGTAAAATATAAGTGTATTCATTAGACGTTATATGCATTTGAAAATTAAATACGTATTTATTTTCTTAAATAGAGTCTCTCTCTATATATTTAGAGGACAAAACCGAATTGGGGGATGGTGCTAACCTAGAAGGAAGTGGGGATGGTGCACCGTGTAGCGCATATTACAACAGTTTATCTTGAAAATTAATGATCCGGATTGGTTGCAACTTTCTTACTGGTGATAAAGCATTTTGACCGATAACAAAGCTTTGTTTGGTTGAGAATTTTGAGAAGAATATTTTGAGAAATATTTTTGGATGAGTTTTTGAAAAAAGTAATAATTAGAGAAAGATGTAATAATTGGAGAGAGATAGAGAGAGAGAAATGAAAATAATGATTGGAGAGAGATGTATGAGTAGAAAGAGAAATGTGATTAATGATTGAAAAGATGAGAGATGGAGAAAGAATCTTTTTGGAAATTTTTTTGGAAATGTGAAGTGACCACAGTGTTTAGTGTCTGTGAAGGCAGACCATTGAAAATATTTTTGAACGACTGAGACATTACGCTGTAGGGTCCCGGATCCGCAAATAAAAGCATGAACGTGTGGGCTTTTTGGTCACGAGACCACTCAAAACATGGCTCTTACATAAATATAAAAGCATCTGACATAGCTCAATGAATAAGCGCACAATAATAAGCTGCGGTAGGGTATACAACTGAATCATACGGATAACTTAACGTTGTGACCGTTCAATGCAATGTATAATGGGAAAAGAAAAAAATATTCGATGCAATAGGGAAAAAAATTCACACTAGTGTTTCTCTCTGCTTCTGCGGATCAAACGGGCATAACACTAGTATCTCCTTACGCGGGAAGTGAAATATGGCTTACCAAAAGTTGCGCCAGAAAACGGAAACAGGGTGGATGGAGTTTGTATTTTTGTATTTTTATTATCATTTTAAAGCAACTCATATGAGATGATGGGTTTTGTCGGATTCGGGGTGCATGTTGTCCAAAGGGACAACATGCATGTTGTCCGATCTGGGTTGTCCGTGCTCGGCGATAGACGGCTCGGATCACATCTTGTCCAAATACATCCGAACCGTCCGCTACGAAACAAATCCGAGCCGTCCATTATTGAGCACGGAAGGCCCAGATTGGGGACAACATGGGAACAGCACCATCCCCCAATTCCATTAATTTTCCCCTTATAACATAGCCAACTACTAACACCTTTTTACTATTTATTTATTTAAATAAATGCACCACTGCACAGAAAGCAGGCAATTGCTTGAGGGGACCTCCGAATATCAATTTTTTTAACATCACAAAATGATTATATGACCACTGACACGATTACAATGTACATTAAGTTATATAATTATATTTGCATAAGAAACAGGATTCACGTGGGCAGGGACGGGTCCAGGGGCACGTGCCCCGCTGACCCCCACTTGTCAATGTAAAAAAAAAATTAATTTTGGAAAATAAATTTCGTATATATATTATTTGTGTCGGACTCTAGTAACATATCATGCATGTTGTCTGGTGGTAAAGTGCACTATCTCCAAACTAGAGGTTGTCTGGTGCTAAAGTGCACTATCTCCAAACTAGAGGTCGCGAGTTTGACTCCTTTGTCTTCTTGTCCACAAAATTTGAAAATAAGAGTAATTTGAGGTTTGAACCCTGGACCTATGGTTCCAATCCAAAACAAATGTTTTCCCTCTTGCCACAAGACCAACAACATTCATTGTACAACAACTTGGTAGTTTTATTATATATTTTGAACCTATAATGGTAATAACAATTCCCCTAACATTTTTTTTCCTGAATTTTAATTTTCTCCCTTCTTTTTAAGAAAATGATACAAAATCATGAGAAAATTGTTTAACTTAAATTTTTTTAAATTTTAGAGATCTTTTACATTGGTCCCGCCTTCAATAATTTCTTGTATAATATTAGGTTTAGAATCAATCTTACACGATTTCTTGTCCCTAACAAAATCGTTGACTAGGAAAAAAAATACACGATTACAATTAATATGCCCCCACTGGGTTGGATTTTTGGATCCGTTCCTGCACAAAGGTATTGCACTTTTTCTCAATCGAGATAGATGTCTAGCCTACTTCCAAAAATACAACAAAAAATAGTTGACGTCAAGTGGCCGGGCGGGGCCAATCCATCATGAACATCACATCTACGGCCTATTTGTTTGGATGGAAGAGATGGAGGTGGATTTGCTAAGCGTCCGGATTTGATCTCCTGGTCTCATCCCTTATCAGGTCTTTGGATGGTTTTTCCTCTCCCGGACTATTTTACTGTTCGACATCCATTTCCACCCCAGGGTGGATTAGCCAAGCCGTGCCTGGCTGCCTTACCCCTGTCGTTAGCATATCAAGGCGGGATTGGGTCGATTTTGCCCCTCCAAATCTGGCTTCTTTGTACTTCTGAAATCGAACGAGAGAGAAGAGACAGAGCAAATCGTACTAGGTTTTCTGAAACTAAACGAGAGAGTGGGGTTTTTGGCCGATATATACCAAATTTTGAAACAATTCATCAAAATATACCATTTCTCAAACTATTTTTAAAAATATGTCATGCCGCATGTGGGAAATGCGGCATTCTACGTGGCACGCGAACCCCCTATCCCACGTGGCCGAGCCGTCCACATAAGCAAATGCCGCATATCGGAACTGCAGTATTTAACATAAGCATTGCTAAAAGGTTCTTTAGGAATCACAATCATAAAATGCCGTAATAAAAAAGCCCATTTTCTGTTCCAAAAAAAGAAGAAGAAGCCCAATTTGCATATTTACATTTGCCACATATGTATCGCAAAAAACATATACTCAAAGCAAAAAACCCCAATCAAAAGGCCAATTCGTTTATATACATCACGTGTATTATGGTATGGTGGTTTGCTAGTTTAGCAAAAAACGGATGCCAAAAACCGTTGTGGCCCAAAACGATGTCGTTTTGGGCCTGTTTTCTGCTCTCTTTTTTTAAATGCTCTCTCCTTCCTCCCAATTTATAGGAAAACACAGAGAGGGAGAGAGAGTAATTACAGACCTCCACCTCCGGCGACGACCACCACTTTCACTACCATCCCGATGGCCTCGGATCCATTCCTCCAAATAGGAGTGTCTGACCGGAACAGAGATCAACAACAAACAGAGATCGTGCATGTGCGCCTCTGATCAATTAATAAAAGAAAGTATTCCTATGATTGTAAGAAAAACCAGAACAGCAAGCTTTCCAATATGGAGATCGAGAAAGCTTAACAAGTGTGCAGCTACTTGACTAGTTAATTTTTAGAAAAAGGGTGAATTACTTATATATCCCTTCGACTTTCACGCGAGTTTCACTTTAGTCCTTCGCCTTTCAATTTGAACAAAACAGACCTTCGATTTTCGATTGGGTTTCAATGTTGCCCCTCCCAAAAACTTCCGTCCAGATTTTTGACGGCTCTGTCTTTGATTGGGTTTTGTGAAATGTTTACAAGGGTATTTACGTCATTCTAGCTTATTACCCACTTCCCCACCCAAAACCCTACTTAGTTTTCCCTCCTTTTTCCCCATTTCCTTCCTCTGCTTCCCGCCATACCTATACCATCTGCTATACCCACACCAAACCCAATTTTATCTGCCCCCACTGTCCACAATTTCCACATCTTAAGGAAGTATTGACCCTCTTTAGTTTTTCTGAGTTGGCATTCTCCAATTCTTCCTTTTCCTTCCTTCTTGATTTCTTAGGTCTTCCAGCTGACCTTCCATAGTTGGGAGGTAGAACTGGAGTACATCCAGTTTTGGGCCACATGTCCCACCCATTGATAGGGTAAATAATACCCTTGTAAATACTAACATTTACATCCTTAGAGTAGCAAGGGTTAATATGGAGTGGCAATCAGCAATATCTAGTAAAGATATTTTATCTTCGTGGCAATCATCCACATATACAGAACTCCTACCTTCATACCTAAGCCTAGGTGTGTGTACGAACTTTCCCCCATGAAAAATCTGGATACTAAAATATCCCTCAGTTGCTGCAAAAAAACATGGCAAAAGGGACCACACAGTAACAAAGAAAGTCAAAAAAAACAAAAAGGAACCAAAAAAGGAACCACAACTTTGAATAAACAAAGCCGACAGCTTTGGGAAGATGTTAAAGGTTACTAACTGACCCAACTTTACAAAAATTGTTTTTGAAAACTGAAAAAATAGCAAAATAAATATATTACCAGCGTCACTTTGTCTTCTAGATGCAGACATTGCATCATCCAAAGCTCTGTGCGTCATTTTGGATGGGGAAGTGGGTAATAGGCTAGAATGACGTAAATACCCTTGTAAACATTTCACAAAACCCAATCAAAGACAGAGCCGTCAAAAATCTGGACGGAAGTTTTTGGGAGGGGCAACATTGAAACCCAATCGAAAATCGAAGGTCTGTTTTGTTCAAATTGAAAGGCGAAGGACTAAAGTAAAGTGAAACTCGCGTGAAAGTCGAAGGGATATATAAGTAATTCACCCTTTAGAAAAATGACATAATTTGAAAAAGTAAAATAAGGGTAAGAATAGAGTGTTTTGCCGATGGAACAGATGGGTCACCCCAATCAACACACACCTGTGAAGTGTGAACCCATAGACGTAAAACCTGTGAAGTGTGAATCCATCACAGTGCACTAGATCTTGTACTACAGAGGAACCCAGAGAGAGAGAGAGAGAGAGAGAGAGATATCGTGTACTGTAGGCAGCGACCCCGTACCAGAGTTGTTGGTGGCGGCGGTTGTGGGAGTTGCCCGAGTTCGCCCAATCGCCGAAATCGCAGAGCTCTGATGGGAGAATATTGAAATGATGTACGCTTCTCTGATCTGCGGTATTCAAAATTTGAAACCCTAATGCCGCATGTCCAACATGCGGCATTTTCTTAGGTGGACGGCCAGGCCACGTGGGATACGGGGTTCGCGTGCCACGTAGGATGCCGCATTTGGAACGTGCGGCATGGCATATTTTTAAAAATAGTTTGAGAAATGGTTTATTTTGGTGAATTGTTTCAAAATCTAGTATATATCGGCCAAAAATCCAGAGAGAGTGAGAGAGGTACCCGTCCTTATTGTTATCGGAGCTGGAAGGTTTACGATCTCCAGTGGGCGGCGATCGGTTGCTTCTGATTTGTTTTGCAGAGAGAGAGAGAAGTCGGTGGTGGGCAATTTGGATGGCTTCTGAAACTTCCGAGAGAGAGAGGTTATTCTTTTCTTGATCCCAATCACTGTAGTTTTTTTTTTCTTTTTTTCTCTCTCTCTCTCTCTCTCTCTCTCTCTTAAAAATGCCCTATTTTTGTAGTATAGTACTATAGTAGTACTCTTGTCACACTAAAATGTTATGACTGGAAAAAAAATGTTATGATTGAAAAAAAATGATCTTCTCATTTGTTTTCTTCAAGGTTTACAAATCATAAAATAATGGTTAAAGGAAAATGAATTGGAATCATATATGTTCGTTTTTTTTTTTGTTTTTTGTTTTTTCTGTAAATCTTTAACTTTCCAATTAATTTTTAAGTTTTTTCCGGAAATAATACTCCCTCCGTCCCTTTTTAAGTGTTTAACTTTCTATTTTGGGTTGTCCCTAAATAAATGTATGGTTTGAAAAGTTAATGGATAAAAGTTTGTACAATTATCATTTTGCCCTTTTGAAAAGTAAGTGGGTAAAGAGTTAATGGGTAAAAGTGAAAGACAATTTTGAAAAGTAAATGTAAAAGTTGATGTGAAAAGTGTAAAGTGGGGGAAAAAGTTGATGTGAAAGGTGTAATGATGATGTTTTTTTAATAAGTTGGATTTACGAAGTAACACATTTAAAAAGGGACGGATGGAGTATATTATTAGTAAATAATATAGTTAAATATTGTAACTTAAAATGAATTTATTTTATCCCACAATTAATGTTAACTATTAATTTATTATAATTAATGGAAAATAAATCAAATTTGAAATTAGATAACCCAAGTGGGAGGTAAATCAGTCTTTTGCCCTCTTAATTAATTTTATGTATTTTTTGTCTATTTATTGTAATTATAATGAAATTAATTATTTTTGTTTATTAATAAAAATAGGGGCAATTAAGTCATTTGCTCTCATATCCTATCATATCTACCCTCTAAATCCCCCTTCTCAAAAAATCATCCAAACACCTCATATAAAAATCCACCCTTCTTGAGAGGTGGGCCCACCATCCTTACAAATCCACCCCCAAAGGCCAAATCCACCCTCCTTCTATATCCACCCAAAATCTAAATCCACCCACCAAATGCCCCGCTAGAGTACTCTCGAACCATGCATTTGTGTAGGTTCTACTGGCTAACATAAAAATGTGTAGTGGAGATGGTCCCGGAGAACCACGTGGCGTTGCTCTATGAGCACTTAATAATCACTCTCACAACACATTCATCTCTCACGAGGTTGTGTCCTCAACTTTTATTTGCAAGGATTGAGGATATGTCGATAGACCAAATGGCCCATTAGGGTGGAAGCAGCGGCTTGCACAAACTGTATTACTAACTTGTTGGTAGGGTTCGGCATTTCTCCCGGCCCGTTCGAATCTGATCCGATCCCCGATGTGAACGGATTGGCAATTTGAAGATTTGTTTGGAGATTGGATAGGATATGAAAAAAAAAATTAAAAAAATTTTGGGATCGGGTTGGAGGTGGAGATAGGCACATCCCCGCCCCGAATTCTCCCTGAATCTGTTCCCCAATCCATCCCGCCCCGCCCCGTCCCTGAATCTCCGAAACTAAAGGGTCTATTCATAAGTTATGAAACTTTGGGGTCTCACTAAATTTTCTCCAAAAATATAGGGGTCTCAACTTGTGATCTATTGACTATTTTTTGGCTACTCAAAAGAGATCTCAAATGGTGTTTTTTATCCTATTGGTACTGCTAATCTTTTTATTGAAATGTGTCTTGTTTACACATTGGGTTAGGTTCAACTCTTGGATTACTTCTGCTGCTATTTTCTTTGGAAATTCATGGATTTTGAATGTGACTACTAAATTAGCAATTGATGTTGTCCTTTGTTGTGATAGTCGGAAAAATGTTTTTAGCTTATAACTTGTAACTGGGATTCTATATAGTAATCTTTTTTTTTTTTTTTTTTAAATGTTTGGATCCTTGAATCCCTGTGGGGATCCCCATTCCCCATGTGGAATGGGAATCGAGGATGAAAATAAAACCTCGTTTGGTGGGTGGGAATCGAGGATGAAAATAAAATTTTAGTACTCTCTGGTCGCGATGGGGGATGGGGAAGGGGTTCGGGGATGGAGATAGTACTCTCTGGTCGCGATCCGCCCGTGCCCATCCCTACGTGCTGGTGACACTTCGAACGTTGTCACATTTTTAAAAATTTTAGTATCGTTTAGGCCATGTTTGGATGGGGGATATCTCCCCCTTATAATTTTTCACCCCCTCTTAAGAGGAGGGCCCCACCCTCATCCCCCATTTGCCAACAGAAAGTTGCGTCCTTGATAGTCGTCCACCCCCTCTTCTATTCTCCCTTGTGAGGTGCCTCTTCCTGATAACTTTTGGGCTCCCCCTCCCCTCCCCAAAGTTATCTGGCTATAGATGGGAAGGGCTTTTGATGAAAATAGCCCTTCTTATCCCCTTACCACGTCGCACGACACCATCTTTGTTATGTGAGATGTTTTTGTAGGAATAAATATTGCGGAAAAACAGATTCCGAGATTTTTATTAACAATGGAAAAAAAAATAACAAACACAAATTATAGATCTGCCCAATCTTCTAGTCCACACCTCCCGTTAATAAGAAAAAAATGGTTTTTTTGTGTTGCAAATTATTTTTGGAAAATCCGAGCCGTCAATGTGTTCAGAAGGTGTTTTCAAGGGTCCACGGGAAATCTTCAAAAAACAATACCGGGAAGGGCTTGATCCAAGCAATTTTCGCAAAAGCGTATATATATATTTTTGCGAAAACGCTTGGATCAAGCCCTTCCGGTATTTTTTTTTGAAGATTTCCCGTGGACCCTTGAAAACACCTTCTGAACACATTGCACGGATCGGATCGTCAAAAAAATGTTTGGATCACCGAGGTCCGGAAGTCCGGAGTCCGGACTAGAAGCTTCCCCTATAGATACATAATAGAGATTACAAAATAAATAAATAAACAACAACAAATTTTTGAAACAAGATCACCACCTCACCACAGGATGCTTGAATATCTTTGGCGTCTGTTTCCCAGGATAAGACGATTGCACAATAGCGGCTGCACCTCGCCGATATTGTTCAGCGGACGAAACTTTGTTGTACTTTCTCACACAGAACAAGGAATATAAAACTGGAAGTGTGATGTGTATTGTAGTGTATTGAAATAAAGAAAGGAGATGCCAATATAATAGTATTCAAGCGGAGACTCTGTCATTAATGTGGGGAGCCTCAAAATTCAATATTGGAATCAATATAAAATTAAATTTTGTAATCGCAAATTAAATTTGTAGGATTGAATTCACAACAGTTGCGAAATTGAATTCGCTATTCAATTCACGAAATTGAATTCACAAATTAATTTGTTGCACCAAATTAATTATGGCAATCATGCCCATCGCATTCATTCCTTCTAAATTTTATTCAATCTCTCTACAGTTTAATCCCCATACGTAGCAGAATGTAAACCCACTCGGACCAATCTCAAAAAGTTATCGGGCCAGGTCGCACTTGAATTTTGGCTCAAACTGTCCAAATTATTATGAACAAAATTCCCCATTTTCCAACAGTTTTTATATTTTGTAAGAGCCATGCTTTTTTCAGTGTTCTCGTGACCCAAAATCCCACATGTTCATGCTTCTATTTGCATAATTTTTGCCTGTTAACCAAGGTGACGCCAATGTATTGTTAGTGGTGTCAGTTGAACCTACTCGATTGAAAATTTCCAAGAATTACCATCACCGTGTTCACTTCACATTTCTAAAAAAATTTCGAAAAAGATTTTTTCCCCATCTCTCATCTCTCCAATCATTAATCACATTTCTCTCTCTACTCATACCCCTTTCTCTAATCATTAATTCTCATTTCTCTCTCTATCTCTCTCCAATTATTACACCTCTCTCCAATTATTATTGTTTTTTCAAAAACCTATCCAAACACTATCTCAAAAATATTTCTCAAACAGTGAGTCTGGGTGCCCCGAAAGGGAACCCAGAATTGACCCCGAAAGTGTAAATCAACGACCCAGATTCACTCTAAGTGAATTTAGGCCATTGATTTTCAAATTTTAGGTAAATTCTGGGTGTGTTTTCTGTGTATGTAGCAGTGATGTTTCTCAAAATATTCTTCTTAAAACTCTCAACCAAATAGAGTGACGTATGTTTGTACTTTTTTATGGTAAGCCAATAGTCTCATGACACCACTTGCAAAATTTAAATGAACCCACAAGGTTAAGGCAAGTGCAGAGTCTGCTGTACAAGTATGAAACCTACTAGAGGCAACTAAAACAGTAAAATGAGCAGACTATAAAGGCTAGCGGCCTTTTTTTTTTTTTTTTTTGTTTTATCAAACTAGCAGCCTATCATAGAGTAGAAATCCTATTCCTTGTACCACTTCCTTTGGTATCGTAACCGATCCGATTCATCTGTATATCATCTATGGATGGTTCCCGAATCTTAAAATTTTAAATTCGCTCTGACCGGATCGGATCAGTATCCGAACCGGCCGAATCCAATCTGTGGACACCCTTAGGTGTACTTCCTTTGTTTGTGTATATGCAGAATATAGCTAACGATTGATCAGAAAACAAATTTGTTGCGCTGACATTTTTTCTTTACAAATTGTCTTGCATAGTACTCCTAATAGCCATTTTTTGTATTAGGTTTCTACACATACTCCCTCCGTTCCCAATTTTTGGCCTCTTGTTATATTTTTAACCTGATAAAAAACTACTCCAATATGAATTTTATATTATATAAATCTTGTGAGATAAATATCAATTAGTTCTATAAGACAATGTTTTCAAGATCATGTAAAACAATGTAAATTATGAGATATAATCAATTGAAAAGTGGCATAAACTCAAAAAAAAAGACTAATAAATTGGGTTAGTGGAACACCCTCTGATACATAAAGTAATTAGGGTGATCACACCCAAAAACAGGTAAAAAATTACGGGGAAGTATATACGAAATTCGACACCATAAAACTAGGTAGCGGATCCATTGTCCCAACTCCTGTCCCAACTCCTGTCCATCCATCCTCTATCCGAGTAATCAACGGCTCGATTCTCAAATGAATATGGATGGCTCGGATTTGTTTGGGGTGAGATGGAATCCAGCCGTTGATTGCTCGGATAGACGGCTCGGATGGATGGGACGGGAAGTTGGGACACGAAAATTGGGACGGCCGGATTCGCTCTCATAAAACGGTAGCGGATCATTGTCCCAATCTCCGTGTCCCAACTCCTGTCCCGTTCATCCGAGCGTCTATCCGAGTAATCAAGCGCCGATTCTCAAATGAATATGGATGGCTCGATTTGTTTGGGGTGAGATGGAATCCGAGCCGTTGATTGCTCGGATAGACGGCTCGGATGGATGGGACGGGAAGTTGGGACACGAAAAGTGGGACACGGATCCGCTCTCATAAAGCGGTAGCGGATCCATTTGTCCCATCTTCGTGTCCCAACTCCTGTCCGTCCATCCGAGCCATCTATCCGAGTAATCAACGACTCAGATTCTCAAATGAATATGGATGGCTCAGATTTGTTTGGGGTGAGATGGAATCCGAGCCGTTGATTGCTCGGATAGACGGCTCCAAGGAGGTAAGTGTTTGGATGAGTTTTGAAAAGAAAATTTTGAGAATAATTTTTGATATAGTGTTTGATTGGGTTTTTGAAAATGAGAATAATGAGATAATGATTAGAGAGAGATAGAGAAAGAAATGAAATAATGAGGTAATGTGTAGAGAGAGATTCTTTTTGAAAAAAATGAATCTTTTTTAAAAGAATTTTTAAAAATAAGAAAAAAAGGAAAGAGATTGGTAATATTCAATTCTATTGATCATCTAGGGCAGCTAAGGAGACTTTATTTATTTATTTAAAATGCACCACTGCACAGAAAGCAAAATCATAGTAAATGGAAATTATTAGATGGGGACCTACTAATATCATTTTTTTTTTAACATCACAAAATGATTATATGACCACTGAGTCACTGACACGATTACAATATAGTTAATATTTGCAAAAGAAACAGGGTACACGTGAGAATTGCACTTTTTCTCAAGGTAGATGTCAAGCCTACTCCCCAATATATAACAAAAATTAGTTGACGTCAAGTGGCCGGGCGGGCCAAATCCATCATGAACATCTACAACTTGTTCGGTTTGGATTTGGGATTTGAGATTTGTATTGTGGATTTTGAGCAGAGGGAGAAATGAAAAGTAATAATTGAAAATTATGGGCAATGATTAGAGAGAGATAAAGAGAAAAATGAGAATAATAATTAAAAATAGAGGTAATGATTGAAAGGAAATAGGGATAATGATCAAATAATAATTTAGAAATCGGGTCTTGAGACCCAAACCGAACTAGAGTACGCTTGAACCAATGCATTTGTGTGGGCTCTACCGGGTCACACAAAAATACGTAATGGAGATAGTCCCGGGGAACCACGTGGCGGCGTTCCATGAGCATTTAATAATCACTCCGACAAAACACTCATCTTTGACGAGGTTGAGCCCTCAACTTTTATTTGAAAGGATTGAGGATATGTCGTAGCGTGGAAACACAGCTTGCAAGAACGTTGTCGACTTGTCGTATTACTCAGTGGTGACTCCATGACTTTTTGACGCATTGGAATTCACGAGAGATTAGTTAGTGTGTCAGTTCAAACGAAATAGTTACTCAAATCCACGAGTGTTTTTGAATCCACAAGAGAAAGAGATGAAACTCTGAATTATACTCCCTCCGTCCCTTTTTAAATGTGTTGCTTCTTAAATCCAACTTATTAAAGAAACGTCATCATTACACCTATCACATCAACTTTTTCCTCCACTTTACACTATTCACATCAACATTTACCTCTACTTTCCAAAATTATCCTCCACTTTTACCCATTAACTCTTTACCCACTAACTTTTCAAAAGGGCAAAATAATAATTGTACAAACTTTTACCCATTAACTTTTCAAACCACACACTTATTTAGGGACAGCCCAAAATGGAAAGTTAAACACTTAAAAAGGGACGGAGGGAGTATTTGATTAAAAACTGCTGAATAATAGAGATTGCATGCCCTTTTATAGGAAAACTTTAGGAAACACTACTAAAAAATAAAGTATCACGTAAATTAGGAAAACTCCCAAAATTGAAAACTAGAAAGAAAAACAAGATATTCCCAATTGCAATCAACTTAAACGGAATTATTTGTTAAGAGTAATTCGTAATCTAATTATTTCCTAATATAGCAAAAATACTAAAATGAAGGGTTAAACAAAGGAATTTGGCCAAAATCCACCATCATTCACGACTTTAAAGTGGTGAGTATTGACCGCACCTCGATTCTGCTTCAGCCCATCAAGTTTGGGCTGATTCCGAGCTGTTCGATAAATTGCCGAATTTGGTAATTTTTAACTAAAAGTTGTTTGGGCCTCCGGGACTTCGACCAGTCTAACTGATCATAGAATTGGGCTGCTACTTGTTCTACATCACTTTCATCTAGTGGGTTCATTTATTCTTTTCCCACGTGTAAATTAAATCGAACAATTTCTCAATAAAATCATATATAGCGTCTTTTTTAAATTAAATCGATTTCTCATTTCTCATTAGCGTCAGCATTGTAGTGCGGCATCCAAACCGTTGATCGTGCAATCAACGTCTCGGATTTCATCTTGGTACTTGCATGATCCGAGCTGTTCATTGCCGAGATGAAATCTGAGCCGTTGATTGCCGAGATCAACGGTTCGTGTTCCGCATTACAAGGTTGTAGTGCGGCACCGCCCTACAGGATCCCTGGATCCCTTTTTTTAAATTAAATCCTTATTTCTCATTTTCCTTTAGTACTGCTGTCCGTTAGGTAGCCTTGATGCATCTTGTTTTAAATGAATAAAGTGAATGGAAACAATATGTACTATTGTATATTATTTCCACTTTATTAGTCTAACATGCTGGAGACACTCAAACATTTCCGCATTCTTTTAACTTTACTCTATAAATTTTGAAAGATAAGTAGCAGTCTTTCAAATGTTTAGCTAGTATTACTTTACCTTAGAATTTTTTTTTCCTAATTTTTTTGTACTTTACGTTTTTGTCTTTTTTGCAAAGACTACCAGAATATATCGATGAAATAGCGTTTGAAGGATTATGATTTGAACATGAAAATTATTGTTAGAGCAACTCCGCCATTATGCCTAATGCCATGTTAAAGAAAAAATTTGACTCAATAATGACCAAACCTCATCCATCCAGAACCGGCTCATACATTTTAGAGGCCTAAATCGAACTTATTAAACGAGGCCCACCCTATATTTTACATACAAAAATTGGCCAATAAAGAGTCTTTATAAAAACTATTACAAAAGATTTACCATTACAAATGCAAACCTATAGTTATCCAAAAATATACAACCACTACAATATTTCAAAATCTATCATTTGAACATTTGTTGTCTCACACTTTTACAACACATTTGTCCACCAAACAAATAAGAAACAGAGCATATAATATTCAAGTTAGACAGATGATAGCCTACTGCCTACGATATAATATTTGCAAAAGCAGGAAACATGAAAATCACCACCAAATTCCAGGCTCCAAGCCTAAAAATTCCAATCAGCAGTCAGCACCCATAAGATTATAAAAAAACTCTAATTTAATCCATATTTGTAGATTCACCAGAATCACCACCATAAAACGAAGAAAATCTTTTTTTTTTTTTTATCAATTAGGGCATAAGGTAATGAAAAATTTACTTGATGGATATGGAGATTTGAAGATGGTAAAAGAGGGGCCTTCAAAATTCAAGCCGAATACTTGTGTCATCTGCCTTCCTTCACGTTCTAATATCGAGGAATTTCTGATCTACGGTTTTCTCTCCAACATTTGCTTCTTCCACGGTCGAAAGGAGTAAGGACTCCTTGTTTATCTTTAACTTTACCTTTTTCGTTGCAGAAGTGAGACTGTGAGAGTAATGGAGGGGCACCGCATGAATTTGGGCCCTAAATTCTAATGGGGCCCTAAATTCAAATTGGGCCATTTTTTGTATGGATGGGTTACACAAAAATTGTATTGGGCTTAGTATATATGTAGGGATCCTAACTAATTGGGGGCCCTAAAATTTTTGATTTTTGGTGGGCCTAAAGCCTAGGTTCATCAGATTTGTGTATGAGCTGGTTCTGCATCCATCCATGTGCCAAATTACACGAATTTTGACAATTGCCAGATCACTTATAAACAGGAAAGAAAGATGATTATGCAAAAATCACAATTTATTGTAGAGGTGAAGCAACCCTGTCATTCTTCAAAATGGTAATCATTCAGTAACAAAAAAGAAGTGCATTGCCTGTGCTATTTTTGTCAGCCCATGAACTTGTTCTAAGAGCAAGTCCGTTGAGGCCATTATGGTATTGCCACTGCCAAGAAGATGAAAAAAGCAATGTCGATGCAGCAGTTTGGTGTCATTTTGACACAATATTAAATCTTGACCATTGAATCAAACTCAATCCATTTTTCATGCAAATTAACTAACTTAGTTGATGTGACAACTTTGGCAATTACCAATTTGGATACCAAAAATGTGCGCCAATTTCCTATTTCTGGTGTATAGTTTGCTTATAGGTATTCTAAAAAAAATTACTATAAATTTTGAAAATAATTCACACTTAAGAATGATTTTCATTTCGAGAACACTAAATTATGTGAATGATACTTTGCGATAATGATATTATGTTCGTTGAATGATATGATAACAACAGTACTACTCGAGATGAAATTTTCAATTTATCAAAACCGTCCCATGAAAACTTTAAAAAATTATCAAACCAAGATTTCTTTCATAATTCGGTGTCCTCTAAATTTTGACTCTTGATCCGTCATTGAGTATGGCACAAGGGTGAAGGTGTTGGAAATTTGATGTGAATGAAACGGGGCATTCGGAGGGTCTTACGAGGCAACCGAAGGGATCCCACGAAGTGTGAGATGCGTGTGATCATATACGCTAGTTATTACACGAATTAACCCCTCCATGATGACATTTGATGGCCTTCAAAGTCTGCAACAGTTTTTCTTCCAGAATTCAAGTGTGACATTATTGCGTGGGAGTTTTATTCTGCAGAATTCATTGGCAGAATTCATTCCCGTATTCATTGGGGAGGCTCCCCCTTCTGCTATAAATTGATAGCTCTGCCCTTTGGTTGGACACACCAGAAATTCGTGCTTCATTTCATAGTCCAGAAATCGTTATTGAGAGAGAGAGAGGGAGGCGTTTGTTTCAGTTCGCCAAGGCGGCGTGAGATAGAGGTGTTACGTCGGCCGTGGTTCTAGCCGTTGTATCCCGAGACGAAGACGTCGGTTCGGCCTCAACCTACAACACCCCGGTGGCGGCAAATCTTTGTTAAGGAGAGTGTGGTTACACACGACTGGCTTCCGATTCTTGTTTGTATCTCGTATTTCATTTTTAAATCGATTTCTGTTATTGTAATTTCTCAGATTACGTTATGATTATATCAATGGAATTTGTTATTTGGAATCGACGACGATTGCCACGTTTTTTTTTTGTATTTTTTTCCAACAGAAGGATGCTTTGCTTATCCCTGATGCTAAATTATGGCTTTGGCACGACTTGCCCTAAATTAAGGTTAAATTATGAAATTGTATTCGTGGTGTAGTTTGAACTTTGAAATATTTGCTCACGATGAGGACATAAAAAAATGTGGGGAGAGAGAAATCATAAAATATAAGGACATAAAAAATGTGGGGACGTGAGCAGCAAAATGAAACACACAACCTTGAAAACGCGCCTTTGGGAGGGATCCCACGGTCAGCTAAAAATCCGCCCACGTGACGTGGGAAGAAGTGGTCGTCTCATACATTTGGTGCACTCATCTCCTCCTTTTTCGTAAACGTGTCCGAGTCAGTTTTTATGTGTCTAACTAATCTCTTTTTTTATGTACGGTTAAAGACAGATCATTCATGTCCATATTAAGAGATTCACAAGATTTTTTTTTTCAACCTGATTCAAAAAAATCCAGGGGCGGAGGGACCATAGGGTTAGGGTTGGGTGGGCCACAGCCCCGTAGTTTAAAAATACATTGAAAAAAATATTTATATATAAATTAAATTTTTTTTTATTATTATCATTATTTGGAGTTCTTTCGTTTGAAATTAAAATAATTGTTTTCCAACAAAACAAAACAAGTTTCAAAGCCCAATTATGAAGTCATATATAATGAATATGTAAGGATAATGGTTGTCGGCATTAGGTTCGGTGTGGAAAAAAAAAAAATGAAGGAATTAGATGATTTTTTTGCATACAACTTTTCATCATAAATACGTTGTGTATTTTTGTCGAGTCTTAAATGAAAATCAAACCCCCTCTAAACTCGCCCCGGAAATTCTCAATCCACGCTCCGCCGGAATTCTCAATCCATGCTCCGTCATTAATTATGTGAGAAAAAACACACCAACCGAACTAATCATTGAGCTGCCAGTCATCTCCTTCTCAAACCAGCAACCACTGCTTCAATTTAAAATCAGTTCAAAACTTCTCTGCAAGTATTAAAATTGAAAAAAAAATCATACATATTACAAACAATAAAACGTAACGTTATCTATAACTTGTCCTTTCATCTTTTTAACCCTTTATTTCCACGGATGAACAAATTAAGTTGGTAATCCTAACCAAAGTTCTTATGTATTGTAGTTGTATATGTCACGGTAAAACTAATAAGAAAAAGACTCGATATATGTCACGGGGCAACATGTATGCTGTCTCTTTAGGGGCGGACCTACATGAGCAACATGATGTTAACTGAGATGCGCTAAGACTAAGCTAATTTTAATTTTACTTATAAAAAAAAAATACACATTCGATACATGAAATGAGGACTTAAATATACTTTCAAAAAAAAAAAAAAAAAAACATCATTAGGTGAACCAAATGAGATTCTCTGGTAGATACTTCAATTTTTTGTGTTTGTTTTCCATTTCTTATTAAAGCTGTTGGTAGCTGTCACTTAAATATAATACACCTTTCTAAGCAAACAACTTAAAATATTAAAAAAAACTTTAGCTTCTCCTTTCACACTCACCAGAAAAAGATTAAGAAAAAAATAGAGAAAAAAAAAGAGAGAGAGAGAGAGAGGGGTAGGTGTGAGATTGACCGAACCACCTTAGCACACATACCACCTCCAAGTCTCCTCTACTTCTCCTTCCACCCTTTTTTTTTTGTCCACGATTAGGCGTGTCGGGATAAATTTACGCGCACTTTAATTAATTCTTCTGGACCATTATGTTGCAAAGAAGAGTCAAAAAAAAAATTCTCCCTTTCAACCTAACTCCAAAAATTTACTCTCTCCGTCCGGATTTATTAATCTATTTTGAGAGTTCGTGTCACTTTTCAAATAATTATACCTTATAATTTATAAAATTTTATGTAATTTTAAAACCATTGTCCAAAATTTTACTATCAAATTCAAAGGTCAAAATGTCTGAATTTACTCCTTCCCCCACTCTCTCTCTCTATCTCTCCTCTCACCACCAACCTCTCCATGAATATAAAAGCCCATCCTCCCCCTCTCCTTTCTCTCAGCTTGGCCGTTCCCTTCACAGAGAACAACAAGCTGAGTAAAACTCCAATTCATTAGTTCCTTTCCATTCTTACGGTACTGATAAGGTGATTTGATAATTAGCTAATTCCAGTTTGAACCCTAAATTCAGACAAGAAAAAATGCAATCTCTCGCCCCTTGTCCGAGCCTGCAGTCCATAATCAGGACCAAAACACCAATTCCCACCAACCGAGTCTCCCCGAGTCGACTCGTCATTCAATGCGCCTACCGCTCCGACTCAGCCAACGCAACTAACAACTCCGCCGCCGCCGCCACCAACGCCAACTTCTGCGGCGGCGTCGGATCCTCGCGCGCCGACTGGCAGAGCGCTTGCGCTATCCTCGCCAGCAAAGTTGTGTCCCAACAGAAAGACACCAAACCGACCAACAACACCGCCGTCAACGGCCACAAGACACTAGATCTCGTCCCAATCGGTACGAATCTCCCACAGGCGTTAACCATTACCGACCTTTCACCGGCGCCGATGCACGGCGCCAAGCTCCGCGTCGCGTACCAAGGCGTACCAGGGGCTTACAGCGAAGCTGCAGCAGGCAAAGCCTACCCGAGCTGCGAAGCCATCCCTTGCGACCAATTCGAAGTCGCTTTCCAAGCCGTCGAGCTCTGGATAGCCGATCGAGCCGTTTTACCAGTCGAGAACTCACTAGGCGGAAGCATCCACCGTAACTACGACCTCCTCTTGCGTCACCGCCTCCACATCGTCGGCGAGGTCCAACTCGCCGTCCACCACTGCCTCCTCGCCTTACCTGGCGTACGCAAAGACTACCTTACTCGCGTCATCAGTCACCCCCAAGCCTTATCCCAATGCGAACTCACTTTGACGAAACTAGGCCTCAACGTCGCTCGAGAGGCAGTTGACGATACCGCCGGCGCGGCCGAGTATGTGGCGACGAACAACCTCCGCGACACGGCGGCGATTGCGTCGGCGCGTGCGGCCGAGTTGTACGGGCTTCAGATTCTAGCCGATGGGATACAGGATGACTCGAGTAATGTAACGAGGTTCGTGATGTTGGCGCGTGAGCCGATTATACCGCGCACGGACCGGCCGTTTAAGACGAGCATCGTGTTTGCGCACGATAAGGGGACGTCCGTGCTGTTCAAGGTGTTGTCGGCGTTCGCGTTCAGGAATATCAGTCTGACGAAGATCGAGAGTCGGCCTCACCGGAACAGGCCGATCC
The DNA here is from genome assembly GCA_016920895.1 of Vaccinium myrtillus. NCBI lineage: Eukaryota > Viridiplantae > Streptophyta > Magnoliopsida > Ericales > Ericaceae > Vaccinium > Vaccinium myrtillus. The sequence continues at coordinate 23,412,959 of CM029281.1, forward strand.
GGCTCGTGGACGACGCGAATGTGGGGACGGCCAAGCACTTCGAGTACATGTTTTATGTCGATTTCGAGGCGTCCATGGCGGAGCCTCGTGCCCAGAACGCGCTGGCGGAGGTCCAGGAATTCACGTCGTTCTTGAGGGTGTTGGGGAGTTATCCTATGGATATGACACCTTGGTGCCCCTCACACGGTGATTAGAAGAGAAGGAGGAAAAAACCTCCTTTTTTCTATTTAATTTTACTATTTTGTTTCCTTTGGGTTTTTTTGTATTTTGTAATGCGTTTTCGTTTTAGCAGTAAATTTTTTTATTCATCAACGAATCAGGAGACCAGCAAGAGTTGGGGGAGAAAGATAAAAAAACACCATTTGATGAGTTGGGGTATATATGGTGGATTTAAGGTTAAGATGTAAGTTTGTGAATAATTTACGTCTCCAGTCTTAGTAAATTCTTCGTGTTATGAAGAAGGGAAAGGAAAGGAAAAAAAAACCTTACTATTAATAAATATCGATTGTTATTGTGCAATCTGATTAACGTTAATTTTGACGTGTTCGCAAAGAGATCTAAAATATAATCAACCCGGACAGGACCGTACTGTCTTTGATCCCATTCCTTACAATAATCTTTGTACGGGTAATTTTCTATGGTTTTTTTTTGGGTAATTCATCTGAATGTTCAATGATACTAACAAAAATATAATTTTAACTCTCACTTCTCATTAATCACTGGGTTTTCTATTTTTCTGACCATATTTAAAAATAATTTGATGAAATGAGCCTCTCAAAGCAATCTCTTATACACACCTTTTCTCTGCAGTTATCGTTTTGAAAATACCGTGACTTCAGTTTTTTATTCTCCCCCGTCTGCTAAATACCAAATGGGAAATCATTTTCTTCTGTCATTGGATAAAACTGCTACTCTGCTTACCGATAGCATTGGATGAGTGATATTATTATTCACTATTGGATTTGGGGATTATTATTGTGCGGATCCGAACCGTTGATCGCGTAATCAACGATTCGGATTTCATCTTAAGACTTGCGTGATCCAAAGCCGTCATTCGAGATAAAAATGGGCGATTAATTCTTTAAGACTGGCTCGTGTTTCGAACTTACATGAGCTCACTATTTCCCACTGCTCCACTCCAGGTCTCTCATCACAAATTGGTGCTAGACGTTGGTGTAGAACCCACAAATTTTGTGACAGAGCTCACACCAATGTGTCGGGAACCTGAAAGCAGCACCATGCGCCATAATTTTTCAGCGTTTGATATAATTACTATTACAGGTAACGATTTCCGCACACAATTTTGCCATCCGTACTTTGTTTTCTTATTTACATAAATTACCTATATTATCTTTCGATATCCGAAATTTTGTGAACACATTAATGAAAACAAAAAAGACGTGCAAAAAAAGTGTAAAATTCACTGTCCTTGTACATACTATATTGCAATTATCGGGTATTACTATTTGTTATAGTTATCAACCAGCTTGTTTATATTTATTTATTTATTTCACGAGCTTGTTTATATTTATGATCTTGTATTATTACATCTGTTCATTTAAGCCCATGAATAGACTATAGACACCATGAGTGTCTTTCTCGCCTCTTCAAAATAGAATCCGGGACCATTTTTAGAGTTTGTTGTTTCCCTCAAAGTTAAAGTTTGGATGAATTCTGTGAAAATAATAGCTATCACACTTACACGAAGAGGGCATCATGAGTGCAATGCCGCACTACAGGGTTGTAGTGTGGCATCCAAGCCGTTGATCGCACAATCAACGGCTCCGATTTCATCTTGGTGCTTGCATGATCCGAGCCGTTCATTGCCGAGATGAAATCCGAGCCGTTCATTACCGAGATCAACGGCTCGTGTGCCGCACTACAGGGTTGTAGTGCGGCAGTGCACTACAAGATCCCCGGATCCCACTTACACACATGCACACTAACTTTAGATATTTCGCTTTTCGATTTTTTAGACTTTTTTTTTATGATGATGTAAGTGAGAATGATCTGCATTGAAAAGCGTGAAGAGCGAAAAAAGACTAAAAAATCCATACATATCATTAGTGAAACGGCGACGTTATTGGAACTTACAAGCAATTTTTCCATGTTAAAAGGAGCTTGAACTTACAAGCGAGTTCAATCTTTTAACTTTTGATTGTAGTCATTGCACAATGTAAGAACTTATATTGGGTAACTCTTACTTTTTCGTGGAAGCATGAACTTTAGTAGCTTAAACAATTTTATTATTATTTATTAAATACTCCCTCCGTTCCGAATTAATAGTCCATTATTTCATTTTGGGAGGTTCCAAAATATTAATCCTTTTCTAAAAGTGGAAGTAAAAATTGACGATTTCCAAAGTATCCCTCATAAGTGAAACAATTGTTGTATATCGGCTACGCTCGTGTATATCGGCTACGCTCTCGTGAAAGAGTTGAGCAATGCTTGAGGAACATAGAGAATAATTTGACAATTGATGGCGAAATTAATCATGAAGATTATGTTAGAGAAGTACAATACATAAGATAAGTGGTCTGTACACTGTCTAATAGAAAAAAAGTGTAGCAAATAAAATTCACTAATAAGATTTAGGAGATCTTCTTAAGAGAATAATATATGATTTAGGAGAGATGATGAGATCATTGATTAGAGTCTTAATCAAATGCTAATAGTAAACAAAATTAGGGGATATGAAGAGAGGGGTTGGTGAACAAAGGCATGATGGAATGTCACTACGACCTTCTTGGTGGTAGGTGGGGATGTGTTTTGTTTGTGCTTCTCTCTCCTTTGTTCTCTCTCTCTCTCTAGATGCACAAATATGTATATTCACCTACTTTGTCCTAATTATGACGTCTTAATGACCTTATGCTGAGGTACGCAAATTCTACCAAACATCAATTGGGAATTTTTTTTTTTTACCCATCTCCCATCGCGAAAAAGTTACTATGTCATTCGAATTAAAAAATAAAACACTTTCGTATATGATTTTTTAAAATTTTGAATTAACTAGTATTATAAAACTAATTAATATTTGTACAATCGTGCAAAATATTTGAAAATTAATTTACCGAAATTTTATTGCTTTTAATTTGTAAAAAAACACGACTTTTCGTGATGAATTAAATTATAGACAACACTCGTGCTGAAGATAATTCATAAATAGATAAAGAAGAATGTATGCAAGAACAATCTAGGGGCAAGTCTCAAGTTTTTAAATAAAAAGTTGATAGTCTTTTTTGGTGCAATTGACCACACGGTATTAGGTTTTTCTTACCAACTTTTGAAGGACTATTGCAAGTTGAGCTGTTTTTTAAAGCCTATTTGGGCCGTTGAGAAATAGCAGAGACCCTTCCTTCAATTTTTGGAATCTCTTTTAAGCTATCAACAAGATTGGTCCCTAGCTAGACAAGGATTTAGGTCTCTATATTGACCCAAGACACTGTACACCCGTATCTCAATTATGGGTCATCTATAATCTATATTTGGGATCAGAATTGTTTAATTTATCAAGAATGTTGGATGGGTCATTCATGTAAAAAATCAAATTAATTGGATGTTGGTAAACCATATGGTCAGATACTATTTATTTTACGAAAGTGGATAGCCAATATCATTTAGAAAATAAATTGTAAGACAAATTTGTCTCAATTGTGCGTCTACCAATTTCGATGATCATAACTTTTTGTATCCACAATTTACTCAACATTTCTGGAAAAATGAACAATTTTGATCCCAAATCCAAATTTCAGAGGACCCACAATTGAAGTCACGACGGGGACCCAAGTCCACTAGATAGTCCTAATCAGTTTAATTGGCCGAAAGTGATCATCACTGAAATTGTAAAAAAAAAAAATCAGGGGTCTTTCTTCGACAAGGACATGGTATAGGGTTCAATCAAGAAAATTGGACAAACTAATACTTTAATGTCAAGAGGATAAATCTCCCACACATTCCAAAAATGTCTCTGCTAGCGCATGAAAATGCCTAAACCTCCCAAACCCTATAAAAGTGTCTAAAGCCTCGAACCTAATGAAAGTGCTAAAAACCTCAAACCTAATGAAAGTCTAAACCTAAACCGAGGGGCAGAAGTGCCTATGAAAGTGCCTAAATTTAAACCCTAACAAGACCTATGAAAGTCTAAAACGTTAGGTCACTATATGAAAGACCTAAACCACTAAAACCCTATAATTGGAAAGTGCGCACCCTAAGCGCATTATTAAACCCACTATACCCTACCCCAAATAAATTTAAATCCCTTAAAATGAACACCAAAATTGGAAGAGAGAGAAGTCAATTTTGTCCCATGCCATAATTTTGTCCCTCTGATGTTGGGACAATTTGGCAAGTCACTTTCAAGGGTAAGCAAGCATGGTCGGCTTTATTCCTCTTCCACATGCGAGACTTTATTACTCCTATTTCATTAAGGGTATTTTTGTATAGTGTTGTCCTTGATCCCTAAAAAATAAGTAAATCAATAGGTACAGATGGATTGTGCACAGATGAGGTACAGATGGGTTGGGGACCCACTTGTGGGTGCGTACACTAACGATCCGTATTCGTTCATTCATTCATCTTAAAATAATTTTTCAAGTGGCGCCGTGTGGAGAAATCGATCAATCCAAGTGCGTAAGTGGTCGATCCGAAAACCCTCCATTTCATTTAAACGAATAGTTCGTGTGGGACCCACTTGTGGGTCTCCGAACCCATCTGTATCCCATCTGTGCATAACCATCTGTACCAATACCAAAACTGCTCAAAATTTTCTCATCAATGTATTGAAGGCCTTAAAATAAGGGGTGTTCCACTAACTTGGTTTTGGATGTTTTAGTTTTGCAAAAAAACTAACTTGTTCCACTAACTAGTTTTTGGTTTTTAGTTTTGCAAAAAAACTAACTTGTTCCACTAACTAGTTTTTTTGGTTTTTAGTTTTGCAAAAAAACTAACTTGTTCCACTAACTAGTTTTTTGGTTTTTAGTTTTGCAAAAAAACTAACTTGTTCCACTAACTAGTTTTTTTGGTTTTTAGTTTTGCAAAAAAACTAAGTGGTACGAAGGAGGCAAGGGCTAAGTTTTGATGTAAAATTTAAACTTCCTCTTTCGTGTCGTTATTAAAAATACAATTAGTTATTAAATCCTCAGTTTTTTTAAAAATAAAAATAAAAAAACCACAGTATTAGGTTGTCTACGAAGGAGGCAAGGACTTTGATGCGTAAACTTCCTCTTTGGTGTCAAACGGGAGACGTGTATCCTCCTTTCCTTTAGAGTTCTTATTAGGCTCACCTGGCGGGGGGAAAAGAGAAGTATAGTCAGTCAAATGCAGTTTTAGTTAATTCCTCGACTCTTCCAAGGCGGGCTTCCCTCTAGTTTGCTCTTAGGCCAGATAAGACATCACCAACACTCATCCCAATGTTTGTTGTGAATTAAAGTTTTCTGGAAGGTTGTTTTCTCTCACCCGGCTCGTTCAGTTTCCCCTCTTTATGATTTCATGGAGTCCAAATGAAATGGAGTGGTGGGAAAAAATAAGGGGTATAATGGTCTCCACGAAAAACTTCTCTCTTTATTCAATATATCAACTACATTTACTACTTTCCACAAAAATGGGTTTAATTAATCTCATTCAATGAACTTTACATGGGGCTTAGGGGCACATACTAACAAAAGCCTTTTTTTTTTATTTTTTCCTCTGTTTCTCTATTTTGAAGGAAGTTTGTACTCCAACTCATTCTTTATTTCCTCCTCTATTTTGGAGGATAAAATTTGATACTCCAATTACAAAAGTTGAAGGATCCTCCAAATTCACTTTTTTGGATATAAAATGCAAAATGTATTAGATTTTGGGTGAAACTGAATAATGATTGGAGGAAAGTGAGGAAGTATTTGAAATAGAGATAAGATTTGGAGATTTAATTATGATTGGAATTTGTATGAATAGTAAACTTCTCCATATTCACTTTTCAATAGAGGATGCTGGGTTAAAGATGCTCTTAATTAGAGAAAGGAGACTAATTTGAAGGGCTAACCAACCAAACTTTTAGTGGCTTTTGAAGGGACAGAAACTAACTGGAGACCTCTTAAAAAAAGGTAGAACTACTCCTCAAATTGTTAGTATTCTCACTAGATAATGTCAAAATGCCAAATTATTAGTGATTAGTGTCAAAATGCCAAATTACATAGTTTTCCAATCAGGCAAATTAAACTTACAAGAAAATCTTACTCCTATTTTCTAGTGTAAAGATATTTTGGCTAGCGGTTTAGAAGAAAAAAAAAAAAAAAATCAATGTTATGTGAACCATACATTATTTTGGAGTGAAAGCAACTATTGTAGTCTGTCATTACTGTCACCCTTCAGCATTGACCCCCATATTGAAACAGCTCCACTCAAAGAAACTACAATAAGGTCAAGACTTGAAAAAGAAGAAAAAGCATTCACCTTGTAGAAGGGTTTTCCGCACGCCTCGTGTACGAATAATGCAAGGACGGTGCATCTTAACCATCCGTGTGTGTTTTCGACGGTCTAGATTTTAAAAAAACTAGAGTTAACCCTTACATGGAAGAATTTTTAAAATCCCGACCATTGACTCCTGAAATAGACAGTTCAGACGTGTTCGTGCGCATACGTAGGTGTGTATACGTACGCTTAGTCGGACTGAGAAAGAAAATGGGGTAGTCAAGTCATTGGAAAGAAACGATGAAAGCAGAAGGAAACATCTCATTAAATTCTTGTTCAAGAAGTAATGAAGTTTCAACGAGTTTTCCTTGGCTTTGATGGTGCAAAACCTCTTACTTCTATTCCATTTTTCTCGGCGAAAGTCAATAGTATTAGTTAAAGTTAATGAGGTTTAAATTTCAGAGAAATGCATGATGCCTACCACTATCTTGTTCAACTTTTTTTTTTTTTTTTTTTGAACGTCGAAAGGGTGGGGGAGGGAGACAACAGAAGAACCCTCAGGCGTGACCACCATAGGGGCCCGACCATTGTGGAATGTCCCTTGTTGGCATGCCATACTGTCTGAGGACAGTCACCACAAAGACCTGGAGGAATGCATGACAATGGCAGACAGCCTCCTCCTTGCAGCCCCCCAACACAGACAAGTATTTGCACTGGGGGACTCGAACCCGAGTGCACAAGGAGGCAAGACCCTATGTCCCATACCCATGCCAACTGGGCTACCACCTCGGTGGTCTATCTTGTTCAACTTGTTCACTTATTTCAGAATAAAAAGATTGAAAGTTTTTATTCTTTATTTACGACAAAAGCTAATGATTCTCAATGGTGAAGCGAGATTTTAAGTTGGAGCTGGCACCACTGATATAATTAGTAAAAAACAAAATACACTTGGTCGAAATTATTTATTCATATTACTAAAAACAAAAATATTTATATGGTTTTTTTTTTGCTAATAACAATTTTTTTAGGTTTAATCATTCATCAAAGTACTTACTATCCAAAAATAGACATGTTCTAATATTAAGTATATATTCATAATAACAAAAAAAAAGTACATATTTTGATAGATTAATTATCCATATATCAACATACAAAATATATCCAAAATAAATACCGTTATAAGTGAAAAATAATAGTAATACCTAAAAATATATGATTTTGCGTCATTTAGAAGTAAAATTGTTTTTTTCAGAAAAGCAGAGCCAAACATAGAGGCGTTACAAATAATTAAGGCCCAAATCAGAAAACAAACAAAAACTACCAATAGGCCGATGAGCTCTTAGGTCAATGGCATGGCCCAATGTCTCTCTTAGTGGTGGCCAGGGCTCAAGTCCTTTTACGGGCGTGTGGTGTTGTTAGATTAGGTTATGTTAGAATAAATTTCTTGCCTGTATCCAAACAAAAACAAAAAAAAAAAAAATTTGGTTAAGTTTTTTTTTTGGATCACATTTGGTTGTTAAGTTTGAACTGCAGTAGTTAAGGCACATGTATGGAGTGGGGTCTGGTGTTTCATTTATTTCGAATGGCCAAGAATCAACCAATGACTCAAACTTGTTTCAGCCTCTTGATTATAGAGAAGTACAAATAATATTTTTTCCCCCTCTTGAAGGTAATTAAATGTATTTAAATTTACTTACATCTTTTATTATGGATCTCAAAAAATATGTAATGTGGATCTTGTTTGATTCGTACATCTCAATTAATTTTATTACATGAAGTCTTCAATATTATGAAAAACATTTTAGATTAAAAGATATAGACTATTTAAAAATGACACAACCAATTAGGATGAAAAAAGCACTTATTATGCATAAAACTGAAATATTGGTATGTTTGGATGGTTGTTTTTAAAAATGAGACATAGATTTTGTGACATTCCAAAATAGGAAGAATGACACCTAAAATAGGACAGAGGGAGAAATATCTTAACTGTGCCAACATCTATTACTTTAAATTTGTTTATTAGTAAATGTAAGATTTGCCAACAAATGCAAGATTTTTCCCGACAAATCCTATATTTATTGACAAATTCTCTCTCTCTCTCTCTCTCTCTCTCTCTCTCTCTCTCTGTGGCCAGGATGCAAAATCTCAACCTTTTTTTTTTACTTCGGTCTAGGGGTGTACAAGAAAACCGAAAAAATCGTGAAACCGGACCGACCAAACCAAACCGGTCTATTTGGATTGGTTCTATGGTTTAATGGATTGGTTCTGGTTCTAAAAAAATGAGAACCAGATATTTTGGGTCGGTCCCTGGTTTCAAAATTAGGAACCGTGGTTTGAACCGAACCGGTTCGTTATATACACTCCTATATACCCACATATACTTGATAATTTTGTTTGTTTTAAGTTTTAATGTTGCATCTGCCATCTATATCAATAATGATATTTTAATAGTTGCTTTAGTTTTTGATGGACTCCTTAATCTATTTGTGGGTTGGTATAATGGTAGTAGTTTTACGAAGGAATTGCAAAAAATTTGTGGACAATTTTTTTTTTGGCAAATTTTGAATGCTAACATGGTTTAGAACCGGAAACCGAACCAAACCGGACCAGTCTAATGGTTTGGTGTGGTTTGGTTCTATATGTGTAACGGTCTGGTTATGGTTCTTAATTCTTTGGAACCGTTAGATATGGTTTGGTTCCCGGATTTCTACAAAACCGGTCCAAACCGGACCACGTACTTATTGGTAAATTAAGCATTTATCGAAAAATCATTTTTTGGCCAGAGTGTACTGTCTCAACCGTGACAATCACTACCACTTCAATCTTATTTAACAATAAATATAGTATGGAAAATGCTAATAGCAACTCATTAAGTTGTAAATAAGGTAGGAAGAGGACAAAAAATGCATGATTTATCGACAAATCGTACATCTGCCGATGATTCTTTTTTCTAGCTAGTCCTATGGGAAGTGCTGTCTCAATTACTTTGACTTCAATCTTCCTATATTTGCTGGTAAGTGAATAATTCTTTTTTTACTATGAAGTTCTATCTTAACCACTTCGATATATCAATCTAGTAATGGTTAAATTCAGGATTTATCGACATATGTTGTTTTTTGGCCATAAAGTTTTATCTCAACCTCACTATCCACTTCAACATTGTTTAAGTAAATGTAGGATTAAATTGACAAATCATATCTGCCGCTGAATTCTCTTTTTCGCTAGAAAGTACAATCTCTGAACCACTTTGACTTAGACGTGGCTAATATAGCCTATCTGGCTGTACATCTTGCCTACCAAGGAGAAGGTCTGGGGTGAGAGGTGTTAGACGCCCCTCCCTGACACCTCCCCCTCCCAGACCGGCCCCACCCCTTTCCCCCAATACCCTCCCCACCTTTGGCCCTTTTCGGGTAAACTTCCCTTTTTTTTTTTTCTCTTTTTCTCTTTTTTCTTTTTTTCTTTTAACTTTATTTACTTAATTACTTATTTAATTTAGTTTACTCAAATTACATTTGCAAGTAAATCATTTTTTTACATTGACATTTAAATTTGACTTTATATTTTAATTAGTTAATTAATTTGTCTTAACAATGAATAATAATAAAAAACTTATAAAAGTGAATAATATTACAATCACAATTTGTTTAAAAGTGAATAAATATTACAATTGACAATGTTTAGCCCTAATCAATATTGCCTCCAAATTGTGTTCCTGGCACGACGCCCAGTACGTCGTACCACAAATCAACACGTACGTGTTATAAGTAGAAGCCCATCCTTTAGCAACATTCGACGCATTTTGCCACCACCATATTGGGATTGGTGGTACAGGGTGATGATGGCGCAAAAAAAGTTGCACGAAGTGATTGCTAATACGAGTAATAGCTATTTCTTTGCGCTGTCGGACTGGAACTAGAGTGGATCTCAAGGGCAAGTGAGTAAAACAACCTCCAATATTCGCGTCAAATGTATGTAGTACAATATCGTACCGTGATGCCAAATTAACCACTTCATAAAGCGCTAAAATAAAAGCAAACAAAGATTGGGTAAAACTCATCCCTACCCCATAAGGTAAAAAATAAAGCTTCAGAGTTAGTCTAAAATCACTGAAGCACCTAATAGCTTCAGAGTTATTCTAAAATCACTGAAGTACCTAATAATACTGTGTGTAGGTACGTCCACAATCATGATTCCCTAAATGCTATGGTGCATCAACTTCCTCTTGTTGGAGACCCTCCAAAATTGAAAAAGTCGTATTGTCCATTGATGTCTTTTCTGGATATCCAACTAATATTTTTCCTACTCTACGTGATTACCATCAGTTAACATGACCATGGTTAAAACATGCCAAGCATTTAACAATAACTTGGAAAAACATGTCTGGAATGTTGGGGGGTTTTTCCTACTATTTTTTTTTATCAGCTTTCTCAAGAGGTTTTTGTTGTCTTTTTCTTTTGTTTTATTATTTAATTGATAATCGGTACAAGGGTATATTTTATCTACTTTCAAAATAAATGACGAATATGCATAAGAACAACGAAAATAACTAACCTGGTCAGTGCTAAATTCGGGTGTATAATAACAAAATGAATTAAATAATTAAATGAATTAATTTAACGAAATGAATTAAATAATTAAATGAATTTATATAAAGAAATGAATTAATATAAATAAAAAAATTAATATAAAAAAGTAATTAAAGGAGAGGAGGAGAGGTAAAACGGTCATTTGGGGTTCGATGACACACTAACTAACTTTTTCATTAACCAAAATGCGCACGGACGGTTAAGATACACCGTCCGTGCATTTGGTGTACGCGCACTTGCGTACCGCGTAGTATTTTTGTTGATTTACTTACACTATAGCGATATATTATATATCGTATGAAAAAAGAAAAAAAAAAACTTTGACTTCAATCATAGTCATCATTAAATCCGCGATTTACTGATAAATACTTTTTGTCCCCAGGAAGTTTTATCTCAACCACTACCACTTCAATCTTATTTGTAGGATTTTGCCAAACAAATGCAGGATTTACCGACATTTACCTATAAATCCTTTTTTCCCACCAGAATGTATCTTTAACGGGGACTTCAATCTTATTTGTAGGATTTCGCCAAACAAATGGAGGATTTACCGACATTTACCTATAAATCCTTTTTTCCCACCAGATTTGATCTTGACAACCATTATAGACAATCTTTGTAGGTCCATGGTTCATATAATTCAAGTCGTTTTTGACCTTCAAAACCAAGGATCTGGCCATTCACTCATTCAGGTCCTCATGCTATTGTGCCACTACAAAAAAAAAAAAAACTGATTCAAAATTTCAGGATTCAACTGATAAAAAAAAGAGAGAGTCTCTACAAAACCGGGGAGGTGCTGCGCAGCGTGCTGTCCAGCCCTTTTCGGCGCCGTGCCGGTATCGTTTTGACGATTCGAGACGTCCACCGCGTAGAGCTCGTTGAGTTCTACATTTGTACCAAAATCAACTCGATTGGATATCGTTAAGTGCCTCATCGAAACACAAATAACAATAGCAGAATTACTAATTTATGGTACATAGATGAGTCTTAAGCACTATGCAAAACTACTTCAGCACAAATTACATAGTCAGATTCACAAAAAGCTTAAACTAATAGTTAGAACATTGAGATCACAAAAGAGCTTAGTATAGTCAAACAAAAGTCTAGCCAACAGAGTCAATAGTCTCTTCTATACACAAGATGTTTTGTTCCCCTATGGACAGCTCTGCCAACATTCATTTTTTCCCCTTGAGCGGTAATACATAGTAGAAAGCCCCATGGGCACTTAAATGAGGTGGGTGTTTTTCAGGATCCTAACAGATGAACGGACCTCGCAGCACCATCATAATCTTCCCTATCCTCTGACCTGTCTAAATTGACACAAATTCATAGCTCAGTCATGCATCTAAGCTGATCCAGATGGAGTATCTAAGCTGATGAAGATCAAGTTTGACAAACGAAACCTCTAACAGATCACAACAAAAGACAATTTCTTAATTTAACACATAATTGCAAACTTTGTTTTACTTTGCATGTAGTCTCCACTGAAACCAAGTTGCTAAAGTCATGCTTTCACAATCAAATGTGTGCCCCTTTTTCTTTTTCTTTTCCCCCTTTTTTGCCTATAAAATAACTGTGCCACAACAAATTCACAAACCAATTTGGTAAATAAATACTTTCCCAGTGAATTTGGGTGCCGTTTTTTTTGCTGTCTTTGTTTTTATAAAAAGTGTTTCAGAGCAGCCAAACATAGAAAGGCAATTTCGGACACAATCACGATTTTCTTTACATTTGCACAAATAGATAGCTCAATATCTGTAAAAGCTCCTAACAGAACATAGATTCTTTGTTCAACACTTAATTGAAAAGTTGCTTTTAATAACCCAAGCGCACCAAAATGGATGCATGTGGTTGTGTAAAGAGTGGATAGACAACATGCATAGGGCACTGAAACCTCGCTTAATCGCACCTAAAATACCCTGAGAGACTCCAGAAATTGATCACAAACATCAAACCTACCACACCTGGATGACCATCTAGGCACCTGGATTAGGCAGATCCAGGCGCCTGGATTGAATGCAGGCGCCTGGAATGAGTGAATCCAGGCACCTGGAATGCAGACCATACAACAACCTCAAATTTCCAGGTTTCACAGTAAACCACAAGTGCAATGCTCCTAGCTTATCCACACACACTCTAAATGATGTTTAATGACATTGTGGATGAAATGGACCTTTAGATCAACTTCATGGCATGATTAGAGCTTTGAAAAGCATGATCTTGGATGATTAAATGGTGAAATACAATGCACCAAACAAGTTCTAAACCAGATGTATCACATTCATGTATATAACATGCTATTTGTGTAGTTTGACCTTGTGAAGTAATGAGGTAAGAATGAATCCAAACTAATGATGCAATGAAAATGCTAATAATGGGACCATATAACATGGAAATGTTTTGATGACACAAGAACTTCCCTAAACTCATTTGAGACTTGATGATCAGACCTATAAACGACATATGAACTTAAGAAAACATTCTTTTCTCATGTAACCCTTTGTTAAACATGGTTTTTGCCTTCTAAAATACCCCAAATATCCATTGTAATGAGGATGAAACATGAGTCATGATTAACCTAACATCAATACAAGCAAATGATACTCCATTAACTAATTGAAGTGCAAAAGAAAGCAGAAAACATGGTTAAGGGGAGGGAATCCAGGCGCCTGCATTGAGCAATTCCAGGCGCCTGGATTTGCTACTAATACACAAAATAAATTTTCTTCCTTGTATGATTCAAACCTCTTCCAAGTCATCCACTAGTATAGAAGACTAGTAAGAACTTGGTTGAGTCCACCTCAGGCCCTATTTGAGCACTTTGGTAGAAAATCTACCTTGCAAAGCTTTGATTGATGAACTTGGGTTTGATTTTTGGAAGGCTATTGGTGGTTGAATGGACTGGATTTTGGCTCTTGGAAGTGTACTAGACTGATTGTAGGTGGAATGGTTGGGATTTGATTATGGGTGATGAGGATACATGGATTTGGTGTAGTAAAAAGTGGATTTTATGCTTGAAAGTAAAGGAATTAGAGAGGGATTAACTAGGATGGAGCTTCTGAAATTTTTTGCAGCAAAATAACAGCATGAGAGAGAGGGGAGAACTGATCCCCTCTCAAATGGAGGAGAAGAGGTGTTTAAATAGGCAAAGAAAGGTTCAAAAGGGGCCACTTGAACCTCTTAGGGGTGAGGTTTAGAGGGGCGCCATAGGTCATCATCTCGCTCCCACTATCTCTAATAGATTTCTGCAAGAAATTCCCAAAAAAAAATCCTCCAAGACGCTCCTCTCTGCCAATTTGACCTTGGACAACAAGTATATGGAGTGAGTCCAGGCGCCTGGAATAGGGAATCCAAGCGCTGGATTGAGTCTGGGCGCCTGGAATGGGAATCCAGGCGTCTGGATTGAATGTAGGCACCTGGAATAGGGTAATCCAGGCGCCTGGACTGGGAGATTACACAATAATCCAAATTTCGCGGGCCATTCCGGGTGCTACCGAACTCTATTTTGCTCATGGTTTGAAGCGTTGGAAAGCTTGACAAGTCTACTTTCTAACCCAAGTGATTTGAACCCAATATGATTTGTACATCAAAATATATGACCATTTTACCCTTAGAAGGTCGGAAAAACCAGTCGTTTTGGTAAAACGTGCATATCTCCCTCATTTCAAAATGGATTGTGACGTATTATATATAAAAAAAAAAGAGGGCTTTGAATGTACTAGAAGGTGATGCAAGCTCGAGTTTAATTTGAAGAGGTTTTGGTGGGGTTTCCAAGTTCACAATCAAGTCTCGCGTGCTCTTATTAGGCATTTTCATCATCGGGGATGCTTGATAAGTTTCTCGGGTCAAAATCGGGGTGTCTACACCCTTGCACAAACAACGAAATCCATGCAAACCGACAATCTATCACTCGAAATAAACTAAAAGAACAATCAGAGCAGCGATTATAGAAGAGCATCTTTACCGTTTTTCCTAAAATGAAATCGTTTAAAACTTGAGCCTCACCTTCTTACAGCAAGAACAAAATGCATGCAAACAAACAATCTCTTACTCGATTAGAAAAGAGAAACGTTTAAGAAGATAGAAAACTTTACTCGTCTAGAAGACGAACGCACTGCACGAAACCCTTGTAAGAAACCCAAATTTTCTCTCACCTTTCTTTCAGATTTTCTCTAACCTTTGTTGGATAATAGCTCTGAAGTCTCACCGCGAAACTATCCCATGTAGATTAACCAGAGATTTCAACATCTACGCACTGTGGAAAGCGCGAAAACCAACCCCTTTTTTAAACTCCCACAAAAGCCCTTCCACAAACAACAAAACAAAAACGGAAAAACCAAAGAAAAGAGGATACGAACGGAAATAATTGTACGATTGGAAAGCATCGTTTGGTCTTTCACCAAAAACGGCGAAAATACCACAATACCCATGCAATGCCACCGAAATCTCACAAAAACCAACAACCATTGAACCACAATAAAAGGCAAATCCGTCCCAAATTGGCAAATTGACATGCCAAAATCACAAAAACCTCTCATAGAGGGGCTTCTCCAATATATAAACCTTTTCTCTCTCTCTCTCTCTCTCTCTCTCTCTCTCTAACCCTTTCTATTCCTACTGACCGCCTAGGGTTTTTTCGTCTGGGGGGTGGAGCGGCTCCTCCTCCTCCCCCTCCCCCCGGGCTCCTCCATTCTCCTTCCCTCTCCCTCCACCACCTCCTCCCTCTCCCCTCCATTTTCCTCTCTCTCCCGGATTTTCTTTTTGGCGGCCAAAATTTGTTTTAAATCTTCTTGCGGTGGGATACTTTGTCGGTGGGGCTGTGGCGGTGTTCCGGCGGCGATCCATGGTCTTCATTGCAGATGTGTGATGTTCGATTTGGCGGGCGACTCGGTGGATTTTTGGTATTTGCTTTGGCAATGTTCGGAGATGGGCTTGGGGTTTTATTGGTTGGGTGGTTGTGGATGGTGGTGGCGGAGTTGTGCTTTGGTTTGAGTGTGGGCGTGAGATCTCTTCTTGTGCCTTTTACTCTCGGTGGGCTGCGCTACGGCGTCCGGCCCGCCGCAAGCAACGACGCTGGTCATCCTCCTCACTTCGTTTTGTTCTTGTCGGATTCTTGCCGCTCCTCACACCGGGTTTCATTGTTGGATGGACGGTTCTTGGCCTAACGGCTTGTTTGGTGTTGCGGCTTCGTTGGTCACGCTGGTTTCGTGCTACTTCTCACGCCGGTTTTATTGTTGGATTGACCGGTTCTTGGCCTAACGGCTAGTGTTGAGGGTCATGGTGGTGTTGCGCGTGAGTGTATCGTGTGTTTGTCTCAATGTGACTATTGCGGCGATTTAGATCGGCTTGTGCAAGGGGTTTGGTCTTTGGTGGTGATTTCATGCGATGCATTTGGTGCACTTTGGCACGGGGCTCTCTCTTTTTATTTGGTTTGGAGCTCTTTTGTATGTTGTTGGTTTCTTGCCAACATTTGTTTCTCCGTTCGGGTTTGAAGTAGGCAATGATCTTCTAGTGGGTTGTGTTTCCCCTAGTTTTGATGCCGTTTTTACTTCTTCCCCTTTAATCTTTGTTTTTTCAAAGATTAATAAAGTTTTTGCCTTTCAAAAAAAAGAGGGGCTTCTCGGGTCTGGACATATCGTTTGTGTCATGCCACAAGGCCTCACGTCAAGTTTCGTTTTCGTTTGCAGAGTTTGTCTGCTATTTTCGGATCTAGATCAAATTTCTTCAATCGGATCGTAAATAAATTCATCCTTATTGATGAACCCAAAATATGAACACGTCGCATTCCATATATCGCATATTGTTAGTCCTTTATTGTGCTTAATTGGGCATTATTATTATCTTTTTGGTAATTTACTTTGAATTTTTAATTTGCAGGATAATAAAAATATTTCTAGCATTGAATCCGAGTCGCGCAGTTAGCTGGTTATTAATGCGTGACCGATCGTAACAATTTATTGGCTAGTCCATTGGAATTTTACAAGCACGTCATTAATTTTGATTTACTAGTGAAGAAATTGGTGCAACCCTTGGACCATACATAATGAGGTACACATGTGAGGTGATAACCAATTGGCTGGATGTAGAAGATTTGGACACACAGAAATTATTGCACTTGCCAGAAAGATTTTGGGTATAATCAAATAGGAAAGTGTTTAATATAGGAAAATTCTTCTTCAACAAGGGAATATTCTTGGCTGTGCATTCAGATTATATAAAGGCAGTAGGGTTACAGCCAAGGGAGATATCACGCAATAGGAGGCCAAGCCGCAGCAACGGAAATCAGTGTGGTACACGGCTGGAGAAGAAGATGGGCAAAATAAATTTCTGTGAGGTTTTAATTTTGTCTATGTTAGGCTAAAATTCTCAACTAGGGTTGAGGATGAAATTCCATAAATTTTATTAATTAATATTTTTCGTATGATTTTTCTTACGTGTGTTCATTGTTTATTGTTCTTGACTAATTAATATGCATGAAAATCAGATATGGGTTCAATCGGAATGAGTTTTTCTCATGATTTGATATCATCATATTAGTCCAATTGCTTGGTTTGTCAAAGTTAATATTCAAGTACATGGTATCTACTGTGATTTACTTTCATTGATACAGTTGATGATTTTGGCTTGATCTTCGAAGTAGAGGAAGAACATATTTTTGTCATCAATAAAAAAAGTTCTTATAGTAATATTTTCCACGGTGATAAGATTAGCCTCTAAATCATTGTGTAGAAATCAAAGAAAAATCATTGCATAAGATTAATTGATAAATGTTTATGGGTGTGGATTCCAAAACCTTAGTTATTTTTCTCAACCGTTAATCTCCACTATTTTTGTGTGCTAGTTTAATTATTTGTTTTGTCATTACTTTATTTTGTTTTTAGTTTGTAAAATCAACCACAACTTTTGGAACTAGGTTAGGGTACAATCAATTTAAGTTTATTTAGTTTTTCTTACAAAAAAATCACAAGTCCCTGTGAGTTCGACCTCGCACTTGCATTACTATACTTTGATACGATTTGTGCGCTTGCGAATACATTAAAATTTCACAACACTTATGATTACAAAGTTTCCGGTAATATTTCAAGTCGAACGAACTTCATTTTGTTTTGTGATCACATGCATCGCTATAAATCAACTGACAACCATACAATATATTTACCAACAAATCCATTTTTCGCTATAAATTTCTATCTGAACCATGGAAATTGATACGCTCCCCCCTGACACCCCCCCACGGCCCCACCCCCTGACACGCGCCAAATGACTATTTTTACCCCTCCTCCCCTCCTTTAATTACTTTTTTATATTAATTTTGTTATTTATATTAATTCATTTCTCTATATAAGTTCATTTAATTATTTAATTCATTTCGTTAAATTAATTCATTTAATTATTTCATTCAGTTTTTAAAATATTTATTTATTTATTCATTCAATTTTTTATTTAATTATTGTTGATACCCCATTTTGCCCCTTTGCTCCGGATTAATAAAAAAGGCCTACTATTTTTAAGTCCGACGAAGCGAGACGCGTGAAAACACATCGGCAACCTCGTATTGTAAAATACGCGCCACTACATGAAAAATGACATATCCTGGGATCCGATCGGACAATATCGACCGCGTGCCGGCAAGATATTTGTTCCGTTGAAGTGTGTGCCGTTGAAATGTGTGCCATTGTTATTTGTCTTTTCATTCATGATGAAGCTATATCTTGAATGAATCAGAACTTCATCATCAGAACTTCTAGAATGAATCAGAACTATTTTCATTCATTCATCATCAGAACTTCTTGAATGAATCAGAACTACGCAAATTTTGGAAAAATCAATTTCAAAGTGAGTTTTCAGTTTGTACTTTACACCTTCATTCTCCCTGCTTGCGCCCTTGAATTGTATTGCAAAACTATTACCCCAAGCGTAGGGTTAGGCCGGCGGTAGCATAATAACCGGAAGTCCGGGTCGAGTCCTCAGAAACCGAATGCGCAACGCGTGTTCATTTGTTTCGCGAATGAAGGTTTAGCCTTAAAGCGGCAAACTTGGCTTAGTAGAGTTTGGTTGGTGGAATTCTCTTAACTTCGAGAATGACGCGGAGTTTGAAAAGACTAAATAAAATAAGGCAAGGTCAAAGGGTTCACAACACCCATGGCTTAGGCCGATTCGTTCTCCTCTAAAAATGACCGGCTCGGGGGCGTCGTTAAACAACCCCGAACGGAAAATTTGGTGATTAAACTCGTTCAACTAGAAATTGTGTTTATCAAAGATTAGGATTTTTTTGGTTCATTTGGCAAACGGCCGAATTGACATCGCCCTAAGCATCACACGTGCCAAGTAGATAAACTCTTGGCTACGTGTGATCAAAGAGATTAACAACCCCGAGCTTTGGTACGTAAAATAAATCCTATCTCTTTGTTCAACAAACGATGGTTGCATTAAGGCGAGGAGAGTGAATCAACCTAAGGCATGGGGTGCTAATCACCCCATAACCGAGCCTATAACGACTACTCGATCATTACTACGTAAATCATGCCTATTTTTATAAAGGAAATAAAGAACATGACATATAACTCTAAGAAGTTATTTTTAATGAAGATACTACGTTAGCCTACCCCTTTACTACTTGAGAAATTGATTAACAAGGCTTAGAACTAGGACTTTTAAGAGCAAATAGCTAGAGAAACATAGAAACTAGAAACTTAGCAAGAACCAAAATAAACTAGATAGATAGAACAAACTAAGTCCGAGCTACAACATTAATAAACGACGAATTAACGGAAGAAATAAACTTACGTGAGAAATCTAGAGAGAGAGAGAGCTTCCAAATCTCTCTAATGGAGGAGAGAGGGGAGAGCCAAAAAAAACTAGGAAAGAAAAATAAAATTTGATCGTGGGAAGGAGAGAGGAGAGACTAATTTATCATCCACCCACTCTCTCTCTACAAAATATCCCATAAAGGCCTCACAACAACTAAAACTTTCCATAAAAGGCAAGTACAAAAAGAGCTTGAATAATGGTGCCCGGAGTCCCCTTGGATCGATCCACATGGGGCTTGGATCGATCCAAAATTGTCTGGTGATCGCTGGGCAGGGAGTGGATCGATCCATCCTTCATGTGGATCGATCCAAAGTCTACTGCTGTTGATTTTTTGTGATGTGGATCGATCCATGAGCTGACCCGGATCGATCCAAAGTGCTGGCATTGAATGAAATAAGTCTGGATCGATCCACCCTGACCTTGGATCGATCCAGAGTGACTTGGAGGACTTTTTCATGATGTGGATCGATCCACATGGGACCTGGATCGATCCAGGTGCTTCTGGAAAAGTTTGGTGCATACATGGATCGATCCACATGGGGCCTGGATCGATCCAGATGCTTCTGGATTGTGCCTTGGTAGTTGTTGTTCATCTACTCCTTTACCCTTGTGAGTGCTTGTTCACTCCCGAGCCTTAGCCAAATCATCGTGTCACGGCTCTCGAGGCCCGGTGTTGGCGTGCCATGGGGCACGTGGACCTTGGTTGCTTGGGACGATTCCCAATACGCTTAAAATGCGCATAATCCGCGCGTTCAACCTGTAACTTAACAAAAACACCACTACGTGCAAATCAACCATTTAAAATGCGAAATCACGTGCATGTGTGTGGTAAATGAGCACGATAAGCCCCATTTATGTACGATATTGGGGGCTTATCACTCCCACTAGTTCATATATTCACAGAACATCTCCCACTATTTTTCTTTCTTTTTTTGTAATTCATCAATCAACATTATGGATACCCTTGTACCGATTATCAATTGAATAATAAAACAAAGGAAAAAGACAACAAAAAAATATATTGTACTACATATATTTGACGCGAATGTTGGAGGTTGTTTTACTCACTTGCCCTTGAGATCCCCTCCAGTTCGAGTCTGACAGCGCAAAGAAATAGATATTGCTCGTATTAGCAATCACTTCGTGCAACTTTTTTTGCGCCCTCATCACCCTGTACCACCAATCCAAATATGGTGGTGGCAGAATGCGTCGAATGTTGCTAAAGGATGAGCTTCTACTTATAACGTACGTGTTGATTTGTGGTAGGACGTACTGGGCGTCGTGCCGGGAACAGAATTTGGAGGCAATATTGATTAGGGCTAAACATTGTCAATTGTAATATTTATTCACTTTTAAACAAATTGTGATTGTAATATTATTCACTTTTATAAGTTTTTTTTTATTATTCATTGTTAAGACAAATTAATTAACTAATTAAAATATAAAGTCAAATTTAAATGTCAATGTAAAAAAATGATTTACTTGCAAATGTAATTTGAGTATACTAAATTAAATAAGTAATTAAGTAAATAAAGTTAAAAGAAAAAAAGAAAAAAGAGAAAAAGTGAAAAGAAAAAAGAAAAAAGGGAAGTTTGCCGAAAAGGGCCAAAGGTGGGGAGGGTATTGGGGGAAAGGGGTGGGGCCGGTCTGGGAGGGGGAGGTGTCAGGGTGGGGGCCTCACACCCCATTTTGACTTCAATCTTGGAAATCGGTAAATTCATTATTTATCGACAAATAATTTTTATGCTAGGAAGTTTTATTCAATCATGAGTACCAGTCAACCGCTACCACTTTAACCTTATTTATCAGTAAATGTAAGATTTGTCAACAAATGTGGCAAATCAAATATATGCCAACGAATTTTTTTTTGCCAAAAAAAAAATCCTATATTTTCCTAAAAATTATTTGTTAACAAATGTGACAAATACATAATCTACCGAAAAATCCTGTATTTTCCTACAAATCCTCTTAACCGCTTTGACTTCAATCTTAGTTATTGAGAAATGCAGGATTTTTTGACAAATCCTGTATTTGCCGAGGACCCTTTTTTTTCACCCGAAAGTATTATTGTGAAGACCCCGCGGAGCGCGAATGTCCACGAAAACGGTTGCGATTTGGAAAATGGTTTGATTGGTTGAATGGAGTCGCCACCCGGATTTGAGGACCATACCCGAGAAACCATTTGAAAAATGACTCTTTTGCCCTCGAAATGGAAAATGCTTTACCGGCCTCTCAAAATGAGATTTCTCGGGTCCGGGAGCTAGGTTACGTGAGGGGAAGGAATTTAAAGCACCCCTCACGCCCGGCATGATTACCGGTCTCTACTAAATGTTTGAAAAGATTTTGAAAATATTGTTTAAGTGGACTTTAAACACGGATTCATGCGAAAGCACAACAAATGCATCGGATAAATTGATGAAATATGAGTGGATGTTTGTGCAAAATGTCATGTGTGAATGATTTTTATGCATATATCATTGAAGCTTGATCAAATCATGCTCAAACCGATCCAAGGTGCCCTGAAATTGATCACATACATTCAAAGCATCACATTTTATGGATAGGATCCAAGCACATTGAAAGGGTCAATCCAGAGGCATTGGAGATTTTATCAACAGGCGATAAAATCACTGGAAGGAGTCAATCCAGCGTTTCGCCCTGGATTGCCTTCACACTGGATAGGAACTGGAAACTCAGAATTACATTTTTGACAATAAGCAACCAAATGCAATGCTTTTAATCGATTCTCACACACCCTAAACAATGTTTGGAAATGCAATAACAAACATGAACCTCAAACACATGATATGAACTTAAAAGAGGTTTGATTTTTGGATGATTTTTGAAATATACAAGACAAATGCTAATGAAAAACTTCCACTTTTTGTGAAATTTGAAACCTTCCCAAACTCTTAACTAGTATGAAGAACTAGTAAGAGCTTGGATGGTATCCCCAGGGCCTTTTGAGCACAATGGTAGAAAAACTACCTTGAGAAGCTTGATTGATGAACTTGAAACTAGTTTGGGTGATGTTTGGTGGTTGATTGAGCTAGGATTCTATTTTTCGGAAAAGTAAAGATCTGATTGCTTTGGTTTTTGATTGGGTTTGATGGTGGATGGTTGAAATAAGAAGATTTTGGTGATGAAAGATGGGTTTTTTGGGCTAGAAGTTGGTTTTTAGGCTAGAAATGAGTAGACCAAAGGGGGATGGATTGGGGATGGAATTTCTGGAAAATTTCAGTGAGCATAACAACATGGGAGAGGGGAGGGCTGGTCTTGCTGGATTGTGGTTGATGGTAGTGGATGGATGATGGGTTTATGGGGAAGAAGGTGGTTTTGGGGTTGAAAATGAATGGGATTGAGAGGGATTAACTAGGATGGAGTTTCGGAAATTTTTGCAAAGCAACATAACAGATTAGAAAAGAGGGTGGAGAGCTGGTCCTCTAAATGGAGGAGGAGAGGTGGGTATTTATAGCCAAAGGAAAGGTCAAAATGGGTCATTTGAACCCTTAGAGGTGAGGTTCAAAGGGTCACCAAAATACCTTTACTCTCTCTCAACAATATTCTGCAGAAAAATCCCTGAAAGATCCTCAAGACGCTCCTCCCCACTCACTTGAACTTGGGCAGCAAGTACCTGGAGTGAGTCCAGGCGCCTGCATTAAGGCAATCCAGGCGCCTGGATTGAGTCCGGGCGACTGGAATAGGGGAATCCAGGCGCCTGGATGGCGAGACAGCACAAAATTCAAAACTTCGCGGGGCCATTCCGGGTGCTACCGAACTCTGTTTTGCGCATGGTTTGAAGCGTTGGAAAGCTTATCAAGTCTACTTTCTAACCCAAGTGGTTTGAACCCAATATGATTTGTACATCAAAATATGTGACCATTTTACCCTCAGAAGGTCGGAAGAATGAATCGTTTCGGTAAAATGGGCATATCTCCCTCATTTCAAAATGGATTGGGACGCGTTATATATCAAAAAAGAGGGTTTTGAGTGTACTAGAAGGTGGTGCAAGATTGGGTTTATTTTGGAAAGGTTTAGGAGGGGTTTTCAAGTTCACAATCAAGCTCTGTGTGCTCTTATCAGGCATATTCATCATCGGGGATGCCAAGGACTTTCATGGGTTCAAATTGGGGTGTCTACAATTATCTCAACTCTATTTATTTGGTTCGTTTTATAGAGACTAATTTGGAATTAAAAAAATTGACAATGGGCCTTTAAAATGTTTTGGAAAGTTAAAAGTCCAATAAAAAGTTCCAGAGCGTTCCAAAATTTCTAGAATTTTTTTGAAGATTTCATTACATGCTAGACGGGCCTTTAAAATGTTTTGGAAAGTTAAAAGTCCAATAAAGAGTTCCAGAGCATTACAAAATTTCTAGAAAATTGTTGAAGATTTCATTACATGCTAGACGTGTGTGGAGATTCTAGAATATTTTCATCTAATGGTTCAAAATTTAATTTCCTTCTTCATATCTGATATCTCTACAGTATTCTAGAATCTCCACACAAATCTGACATGTCGTGGAAAGAAACTCTACAATTTTCTAGGATCCTCCACATCCACAAGTTTTCAGAAAGATGTAGAACATCTTGGAACATTCTAGACTTTTCAAGAATAGTTTATATTATTCTCCAATCTTCTAGTTCTCAATCTTTGAGACTTTTTCAGTATTTAGTAGTCTATTATGGAGGATTCTAGATCAATGAAAAATCATATTGTTACTCTCAACACGTTCGTCTCGTTGAAGAGTGCAAGGATTTATGTGTAAAATGTGTTATAGAATTCATGGAAAATTTAAGTTTGAATCGAAGCCTTCCACGCAACTTTGTTTAACAGTTGGAGAAAATAGCTGTGGATTGTCTAGGTGTTATGAGCTACAATTTTGACAATGTATTGCTCGTGACTCTCGTCAGTGAGGGTGGTACAGGGTGAAAATGTTGTGCAAGCTATAGAGTTGTTAGCTCACTAGCATGGGCTAGTGGCATTGTCATAAATTCAATGCAGTGGCATTGTCATAAATTCAATGCAGTGGCATTGTCGTAATTATTGAGAACTCGGCTATGAATTTTTTCTTACATACTAGAGGTTGGTAGTAATTCATAGCAACTAACAGTGCGCGATTCAAAGTTCGATTAAATTTTAAAAGGGCCAGTATGCTCTTAGCCAAAAATAATGTTTTTTCCCGCCACTTGAGAAAAAACTAGTTTTGCTACTATGGGGGGGCTTTTGGGTGTCACTTGTGGGCACAGAAGTAGGCAACCCTGACGAAACCTGGGAACGGACTTTAGGCATCCATAATGGGTGTTTACAGTCTTGTAGACACCCTGAATTTGATCCGAGATACTCTCCAAGCACTCCCGATGATGAGAAAATCTCCCGTGAATACCTTGAAGCTAAGAACAAGACTTGAACTTGCACTGAACCATCATAAATCACCCTAAACCATCCCTAGACAACCTAAGCCAGCCCAAATGACCAAAACACCCCTCAAGTCATAAAAACAACCCAAAATCAACTCTAAGCTCAAAGGGGTTTGAGCGCTCAAAATCAACTCTGTCCAGTTTGTTGTTGGCAGAGAATCTAATCATGACATGCTGTTGCATGGCGTGCGTTTAGCCGCCGTATTGCTGCTCGTATGTGTACACTAGCCTCTAGAGTGGCCCTAAGTCAACCTATTAGCCCCTCCATTTCAAACTAATCCATTTTCCCCCCATTTCTCTCTATAAAACCAACCCATTCACACCATTTACAGAGGTTACACTCTATCACCCACTGATTAACACCCCTCTTTCTCTCTCTAAAACTCCATTTCTAGCACCTCTCTACCAGTTTCATCCATCAATTGAAGCATCACAACCTCATACCCACAAAACTTGTTCATCTCTCTAAAAGCCCAAATACATACATCATCTGTACAAATCCATTTAATCAGTCCCTTACCACCACTCCTCAACTCAAAACAGCCCACATTGTCCACACAATCTAAGCTATAGCCTGATCATCCTCCAAACCAACAAGTCCAAGCCTTGGTTAAAGCCAAAAGGTAGAAAACCTATGTGAAAGCTACGGGTTGGCACTCCTGAGGGAGACCAGTGAGTTCATGGAGGTCCCTTATACCTCTAATGAACTCACAAGGTCATAAATGTGCAGAAAAATGATTTTCAAAATCTTGGCTCAAAATGGTTTGAGCGCTCAATGATGTCACTATGAGCGCTCAAACTGTTTGAGCCTTCTTCATGTTCCTGTGATTTCTAGCCATATCTTGTGCAGATAACATCACTATTATGGTTGTTTGTTGGTTCAACAACTCTCAAATCAGTTTATTTTGCCTTTGATCATTGATTAATGAACCCAAAAGTCATAAAAGTGATGTTTCATCATCATCAAGCCATGGATGATCCTATTTCATGAAGCAAATAGTGTATCTCACTCTTTTTAACAATGATCAGAATGTTAAAGTTCATAAGAGATCCATGGAATGGCCAGAAAACCACAGAAACTCATATCCCTTGGATGAGGCTTGAGCGCTCAAACCGTGGTATTTGAGCGCTCAAACTCTGTTCTGTTTTGCATTTGTTTCTTGTTTATCTCAGTCCTATATCATGTTACAAGTTTATTGCAGTGTGTGTGCGTGTTGTTGTTTGGCTTAAGCCAACCTGATCCTCTCTCCCTCTCACTCTAATCATGCTTATGCATGGCCCAATACTTATCTCTCACTTGTGTGGACACCTCAAGTTTATTTTGTCCATGTTTATGAAGTTTCAAGTACAGGTGTATCATCATGCATCACTTTTTAACTCACATACAATCCAAATGCAGGAAGAATGGAATAGATGCACTCAAATCCAGTAGAAGGTTGTAGCCGTTAAAAAATGCACTTCTGTAGCATGTTTTTAATTTTTTTTTTTTGGACCAAATTAAAGTACTCAATGAGCACTTTAATTTGGTATAAATTTTTTTTATAAAGAAATATATTTTTTAGGAATTTGAAATTGCACGTATTCCGATAGTAATCACTTAAAAAGGGACCTAAGGAGTATTAATTAAGAACGATTGATATTTCCTTGATGGCATTGTGGAGATATTGATACCGCTAAAAAAATTCATCACTCATAAATCTGATTCAGAGTCTTAAGTTTAATTTGATTTCTGAAGTGAACAGTTGGATCTATAGGAATATTTCGGTTTCAAAAGGCTACTTGTGTTGAGAGTGGGATTTGAACCCACGCCCTTACGGACCAGAACCTTAATCTGGCGCCTTAGACCAACTCGGCCATCTCAACCTATGCTGTACTGACATGCAAAAGCGTTATAAATAATGTTACTGGAGGTTTAGGCTTTGTACCCCTAACTCAAACAAATTTTGGTCATAATTTTGACCTCAATTGAGATGATATTCGTACGATTTCCAAAATTTCCTTCCTACTAGTATTTCTTTTCCTTTCTCATCTCAAAACCCAATAAAAAAATAAATAAAGATAAAAAAAAACAAGTTTGACCTCCTTTCATCTCTAAATATTTTTCAGCATAAATATTTTGTAAATTCACACTATAAAATAGCAAAAAAGGAAGTAGTTATAAAAAGGGGTAGTGTGAAAATCAATTTACCTTTTCTAATATATGGGTCTCAAGAGATTTCATGACACATATCGTGCATAAAATCAAAGTAATGGCAGCAATTCAAGTTTGCATAAGTTCCACGTGTAAGAAAAAGTGGTCAATTGAACACCCTATTTCTAAAATAATTTTTTATAATACATGTAACTAATTTTATCTCAAGTATTATTTGAACACCTAATCCTATACTATGAACACCCATTAATTCAAGTAATTCACAGTTGAACACCTGATCGTTAACTTACACACTCATAATGACAAATATTAGAAAATATAGAGATAACAAAATACAGTATATACTGGTATAGCTATTGTGCCGACTTCACTCTGAACAAGAGTCAACTCCAAATCTCAAAAAACAAGATCATATGTTTGAAAAGCTCTATTCACCACACAATTTTCTATAATAAAATATCAGGGGCAGTATCCCATTTTCAACACAAGTGCTAAAAATAGTTGATGTAGTGAGGAGAATGACTTGTCAAAATAGTTTAGCCCTTTCAGCAAAAAAAGGAAAACTGCTCCTACTGTATTTATGCTCAAAATATAAAATTTCGCTAACAACAATTGTAATATCTTATGTATTTTTAATATTACTCATACTAATATACTAATATAAGTATGATATTTTGTAAAATATATGGAGACCAAGTTTGGGAGGCGTCCATTAGCAGAGCTACTCGAGTTAATCAATTTCTGGAGCCACCAAGTTTGGGAGGCGTCCATCACCAATTCAACACCAACTACAATTTGGTTGGTGTCATATAGATTGTGCTCAAGTTTTGGTGAACCCCTAATAGCCCAAGATACATTGCATCTTCTAGTCTTGTTCACTATAATTAAATACTATATTTTTATTTCTTTAGATAAGCAACCTTTACCCAACTCTGATTATTCCTCTCAATAACTACCACTTTATCTATTGGATGTCCATCAAATATAATTAGTGGAGAAATATATTGGCCACTTCACTTCAAAACTTGTTTTTGAAGCGATAGCACAAAGAATATATACGTATAAAAACTGCAGTCGTGATCACGTGACAACACAAGAAGAATGAAACAATTAAATAGAGACCGCTATCATTGATCACGTTATTAGCTACATATGGGACATTTTTTTTTTGATTCCCTAAAAAAAGACGTACAGTTTTTTTGAATATAAATGAAATATATTAACTTCACTTCAAAACTTGTTTTTGGGTCCATTTTTCACTCAATGAATATTACGTATAAATTTAGAAGCGTGATATGTGACAACTCAAGAAGAATGGATTAGCAGAGAGCATTATCTATTTTGTGAGAAAAAAATCAAAAATGTGGGTCCCAAAAACAAAATCATTTATCTATTGAAAATTCCATGTTAAAATAAGATTAAAAGAGATGGGGTCATTATCTATTTTGTGAGAAAAAAATCAAAAATGTGGGTCCCAAAAGCAAAATCATTTACTTAAATTTAGCTAATGGGTTAGCTACATGACTTAAATTTAAATGGGTTGGGTTGAGCCACTTTTTTTGGGAGCTGTATTGGGAGCCTATTGAACACCATAATTGATCAAATTGCTTGCTAAATTTTAGGACTCTCACTTAGGAGCAATTTTAAGAGCTCACCTGTGGATGCCCTAAGTGACCCCGATTTTTTTTTTGTTTATTATTTTCCTTCTATGAATAGCATAAATAAAACCAAAATTAAATTTATGCAGTACCATGGATAGGACGTGCCAAGCCAACACAAGAAGAATTAAATAGAGACCGCTACCATTGATCACGTTACTAGCTACATAAGAGCATCCTTATGTGGCTCTCTACTTTAACTTTTGAGTTAAAGTAGAGAGCAAACTCTCCAAAAACCTTAAAAATCAGGCTCCTCAAATGCCTCCCCAATTTGCTACATTTTGTAACTTTGCTATAGTAACCCTTCAAATTTAGAAGAGTAAAATTTTGAATAGAGAGTCTGATTTTGTGAGTTTTTTATAAAATGACTTGCTAAAGTTTGAATAGAGAGTTTGATTCTGTGATTTTTTGATAAAGTTTTTGATAAAGTTATAAAAGGTGTTTTTGAGGTTAAATTTGGTGTTTTTTTTGTGAGGCTGATAAGGATGCTCTAAGTGACCCCGATATTTTTTTT
The DNA here is from genome assembly GCA_016920895.1 of Vaccinium myrtillus. NCBI lineage: Eukaryota > Viridiplantae > Streptophyta > Magnoliopsida > Ericales > Ericaceae > Vaccinium > Vaccinium myrtillus. The sequence continues at coordinate 23,442,491 of CM029281.1, forward strand.
CTTTATTATTTTCACTTTTATGAATAGCTTAAATAAAACCAAAATTAAATTTATTTAGTACCATGGATAGGACGTGCCAAGCCCGGTGGGCAGGCTTGAAGTGTTACTCTCAAATCCAATCAAGTTAATGGACTAAAAGATTACGCCCAGCCCAATCTTAAGGGCATAAATATAAATTAACAATCCCCAAAACAAACGGGTTGGGCTGGTATTGGATATTCGTTCGTTCTCTCTCTCTCTGAGCCCAATTCAATCTCTGGTCTATTACTATTCAAGGCATCCATTGGCGGATAAATTACCATTAAGGTAAGAAAACAAATATTTATTACCATTAAGGGCAATCACTCTTTTTTAATTATCATTAAGGTCAGTCACTCTTTTATGGGGTTTAGGAACTTATGGTATCATATGGTTTCAAAGGATTTTAGAAGTTTAGACACTTTCATATGGTCTCGAGGGTTTAAGCACTTTCATTAGAGTACCCTAGGGTTTAGGCACTTTCATAGGGTACCTTAGGGTTTAGGTTTAGGGTGCACTTTCCTATTATATGGTTTTAGTTGTTTAGGCACCTTTCACAGGGTACCCTAAAACTTTAGGCATTTTCATAGGGTACCGTAGGGTTTAGATTAAACACTTTCATTGGGTATCCTAGGATTTTAGGCACTTTCATATAGTGCCCTATGGTTTAGGTTTAGGCACTTCCACAGGGTACCATGAGGTTTACGTTTAGACGCTTTCATTCGGTTTGGAATTTAGGCACTCTCGTATAGTTTGGGAATTTTAAAGTTTAAAATAAAAAATAAAAAAGGGGAGAGAGAGAGTGTGTGTGTGTGGAAAGAGTGAGGACAGAGAGACACTGAAGACTAACTTTAGAGAGAATCTCCGGGAAATTCATTCTGTTCCTGCGCAGCGCAGTGTGCGCACATGGGGGTGCCGGGTGGGTCAGTGGAGTTATTGGTGCCTTTTGAATTTTTTGCTGGAGTGCATAGGAAACGGCACACCAAAAAAGGACCGGGCCGTACTTTAACCTTGATTGGCATACACAAATATACCAGCCTGTGAATTGCACATGAGATGATGTCCAAGCTGCACAAGGCCACACCATGCCCTCGGGAGAAGACGTTCAAACTGCCATGAATGCTGTTTTCGAGGACGTGTACAAGAAGGCAGCGACCTCTTAGTTGAGGGGTGCGAAAATTCTGTGGAGATTTTGACTGAATGAATAGGGATCAACTGATAGAAATTTTGATTGAGGAATAGAATTCAGGATGAACGCTTTTGTAATTCGTTACCATATCTGTGGATCTTCAATTCATGCAGGGATCGATTTGTGTATACGAAAGAGACAATAACAGAAACCAGTAATGCTTTCCCTTTTTAATCATTCGCAAATCCTTGTACGAATCCAAACAAAACCCAAGTATTAAAACTGATGGAAAATGCAACTTTCTAAAGAATTTCGACGAACTTTCTTTACATAAACTAATGTCACACGGGTTATAGCACTTCGGAGTTTGGTATAGTACCTACTAAAATGACATAATCCTAGCAACTCAACTGCTACATTAGGTAGATGGTGAGGCACAGCTCTCGTGATTGAGCTTGCTCCTTGGAACTCCACTATCAACCAGGTCCTCCCCTACCATAGATAACACTAGATGTAAGGAATGACCTTACCAAAAAAAAAAGAAGCTATTTTAGGTTGTGAAATACAATTTCGAAGTTTACTTCTTTAGTTTTAGATCAAGAAAACAGAAGAAACCATGCTGACCTTCCCAGACATGCCATTGTATTGGTGATGTTCTCAGGGGAAGAAAGGATTCCCCTTTCCATTCGAAAGCTCTGCTCATCTTTCCAAATGTAGTTCCTATTTCAGATTTTTATCAGTGCTGCACAATTTGGACAGTTCAAACAGAAAAAAATGAAAATCAAGGAAAAGCAGAAATGTCGACGAATAATGAGAGAATTAGTGCTGAATGCTACAATAATAGGTTTGATTATACATGGAGAGTAAGATTGTTAAGTGTTGGCCAAGAAGTTATTGAGCCAGCCAAAAACCAAACTCTAGTAGAAACACAACACAAGAAAGCTACAAGTAAAGATCCGATGGAGCAGATTACTTGAAAGAGAGATAGATAGCCAAAAGGATTTGAGCAACCAAACTTCAGAAATCAAAATATGAGCTTCTGCTAAATTATTGTACATATTTCGATGGCCACGTTCCATGTCCCACTTAATATTCTGTAGACTCTCTTCGCGGTCCTATTTTCGTTTCATGTATTACCAGTAGCATCATTATTGTTATTTGTTCTTTTAATTAAAAAAGGCACACTTCTATACCTTGATGCACACATTTTAAACAAACTGCAACAAAAGAACAACTTTTCATATCATGCAAAAAACGCCACTCTTCATCGCATGCCTAGAACGATATGAAAAGTAATAGATAGTGGTCATAAGATTGCCATGAATGCTAACTGTAGTGATCCCCCTTGGTTGGGCTATTATTCTAACTCGGGGTGAAAAAAAGAAAGACTCGAGGATAAGTTGCATCAAATGAAAGATGGCCGTGCCAAGGAAGAAGCTCAATTGAGGCTAATTGGTTTGCCTCCAAAGTCTAAAGGAACAATCAACTATCCATGAAGACAAACCACGTTAGAGTGGAGTTCATATTTTTTCTCAATGAGGTGATACCTTTGCGAATGTTGTTGCTAGTGTAACTAGTGTAAGAGTGTTTTGTACATGCTATACCTCTTTTTTTATAAGAGTGTTTTGTGCTAGTGTAACTAGTGTGTTAGTAGCGGTTGAGTTGCATTTTGATATGCTTGTATTGATCTTCTTTTGTAAACTTTCTAATTTGGTAATAAAATTACTCAATTACCCACACACACACACACACACAAAAAGAAGGAGAAAAAAAAAAGGAATGCTAACTTTGTTATTAAAGCAACAGGAATTTGATGGGGGAAATGGACAAGTTCTTGGAAGTAAATCTAATGGCTCTACTCCTTGAGTTCACCAGAAGGCTTACTCCTCACCAGGGCAAATAAAATTCTCTAGGGAAGTACAATCCTGTGAACAGAATTGCAAGAGAACCAAAGAATCAAATTCCAAAGCCATGGTCATATTTTATAGTCTGTATGCTTTTATGAATGCATATTTTCTTATCATATATGTCTAGTACTACCAGCCACACCCTTTGTACAGTACAGCACATTTCTCCACAGAATTATTTTCCATAGAAAAATATATTTCTCCAGAGAATCCGATCCCAATTACAGGCGAAAGATTGATACATTGATGCTATCTGATTGCCATTGCTCCATTTTCGACGCTCTTTTTAGGTATTTCGTCAAGGCGACATTGCCAATGAAAATATTGCAATTCTCAACATATGAAATACAGTCAAAAATTAAAATATAGAGCTGTAAAATAGAATTTTTAGTTGGATATGCTATTAAAAATCTAACCAGAGATGATAACTAGAAAACAAAGCTTAAAGCCAATGAATAATTGGAATAGTGTGGGGGAGAGAGTTGGTATTTTGCAACACTAACTGGAGATAAGTCAGGGTGTCCTGAAACCAATTAGAAAAGGAGGAATTGCCACTCATACTGCAGGTTGCTTACAGGTGGGAAGCAATTGCATTCAAGCATTCATTTCTTTACTTAAAGTAAATATAGATGCTTGTATAAAGGAGTATAAAATTTACCCCAAGATTTATTCCGGTTGGTTAATGGGTTTGTTCTCCACGCAATTGACCAAGGTTTGAGCTACAAGAAAGAATTTTCTTGTGAATCCCCTAAACCAGGTGTGGATGACCTGCCTTTGACTGGACCGGAGAAGAGACTAGTCGAGCAGCGTGTAAGCTGGCCCCGACTATTGAACCAAAAATATATTTTGTGGGTGTGTGTGTGTTATAAACTGTATCTGTAATCCCCTGAAAGAATTGTGTGACAATCAAATTTCTGATACGTGGCATAATATATAGAAATAAAAAAAGATGTGATGATGGGAAACAGCCATCAGCATATCCAAAAGGTTGACTTGTTGGCACTGTCAGCAACAATTACACCTTGATATGTGTACTAGCTTTGCAATGACAAAAGGAAAAGCTCTCTCTCTCTCTCTCTCTCTGAGAATCAGATTAGTGGTGGTGTCACTGGAGCATGGATTGTTATAAAATGATGGTGGTGGGTTGGGCCCCATCTTGTATTGTACTTGTAATTAAGTACTGTATGTAACTGCCCTACTTAAGAATTTCATGTGATGCAAGAAGTAGTTGCCTACTCCTTTGCATGTATTTATTCCAGGCATATGCCCACTTCCTACACCCCCAACCCCCAACTAAAATCCTCTCTCTCTCTCTCTCTCTCTCTCTCTCTCTCTCTCTCTCTCTCTCTCTCTCTCTCTCTCTCTCTCTCTCTCTCTCTCTCTCTCTCTCTCTCTAGCTGAACAAGAACAAGAACAAGAATGAAGAAAACTGTCCATTCCATTGCTCTTCTGTTCTTCCTTCTTTTCCTTATTAACACCACACAAATATCAGCCCGTTTCTTAGCATCCCAACAAGGTTGATCAGCATCATATTATCATATTTCAGTGATTCAGTCCTATTTATGAAACTAAACATTTACATATCTTTTGCAGGAGAAGATGGAGGAGAAGAGGAGCTAAAGCTGAATGAAGTCACGACGTTGGCTTCTCTTGACGATAGAGAAGAAAAGGATTCTTCGAACGTAATCCTTCACTATTTTCTTTGTCTTTTCTACACCTCTGGCCTATTTGGAAGTTTCTTTGTTTACTTTTGGGACTCCTAATTGCAGAAGCTGATGGGGTTGGAGGATTTTCACTGTGGAGATGGTGAAGAGTGTACAAAGAGGAGGATAGTTGCAGAGGCTCACTTGGATTACATCTACACTCAGCGTCATGAGCCCTAAAAGACCCTCTTTTTCTTAGTTATTACTGTACTAGTTAATAACTCAGTCGTGTCCTAAAAGTTCCTCGTGAGTGTAGCTTAAGGCAATTTCTAAAAATTACCATTTGGAGACTTCTGAATGTATTTGGTTTGGTTTTTTAGAGTTCGGTTTGTTCATGTCTTATATTTTGAGTACTGTACGGGTAAAGTATGGATGTGACTGATTCCTCTAGCATTTTACTCTATTGTGATGAATTATTGTACAAAGTAAATAAAAGAACTTGGAATCGAAATGATTATGAGTTGTTTAACAATACATTTGGCTTTTGTGTATGTGTGTCTGTGAGAGAGAGAGAGAGAGAGAGAGAGAGATCAAAATTACAGTAAGGGAAAAAAAACTTGCACGAAAGAAAGAATTACTTGCCATGGAACTATTCTCCAAAGCCATCTGAATCAGAAACCCTTTTCATTTTGCTTCAGCTCCCACCCCGCGGTCACAAAAACATGTAAATGAAGAAAACAAAAGTTAGTGACTTGGTAGGAAAATCAATCCCGAAGGTAAACTTGGATTTATTAAACATGTTGGAAAAATACATGAGTAAAAACTCAAGTAACAGTACAAAATACAACAGAATAAAAAGTTAGTGAAACTTTGCTAATGTGAGATTTTAGCATAGTTACCAAAACCGCTGCCCTTTTCCCTAACCCAATTCATTCCATACCGAAGCTACAAAATCTGCTTTGATACAAATTTTAAATCTGTTCCCAACCAGAAGCTCCTTTGTACCATTAAACTGTAATATTGTTTCCCTAAGTATTTCAGAACTTTGAAACTATTTTCAAAATCCAAACCAAAATTGTTCAAAGAGCAAAAAAAATTCAATAAACATGCTGGAAAAATACATGACTGAAAAATCCACTTACGTTACAAAATACAACATAATGAAACCTTAGCGAAACTTCACTAATCTGAGACGAATAATGACAACAATACCGAATATCTGTTAGATTCACAGCTTTCAATTTTGGAAACAAAGAACGATTCAAAATGGAAATGATAAACTAAAATTGTAACTCACCCAAGAATTATAATCTATGAATCAAACCAAGGCCCATGTTTCACGCAGTGTCCTTAAAGCAGATTCGCTGCCTCCCGGGGTGGTGGTTGAGGTATCAACTAGTGTCTGTCTCTCAAGATACAACAATCGAACGCAATCCAGAGCGCAGTACACAATGAACTGCCCGACGTAAAAGTTGAATGAACGAAATAGTACGCGAGGCAAAGTTCTGGATTTTTAGGGAGTTTCTTAAAACAGGCATTGGATTTTCTGGGTTAGAAATGAAGGAAGAAACCCATTTATCCAATTGGACCATGATGATTCACAAACATGGAGGTTTAATTCTAGATTGGAAAACTCAAAGGTTTGCAACTAATAAGTCAAGAACCGAACAGTCACCGATGTTAAAGCATCCAACTCACAATATTGAGAGGCCGTCCAAGCTCATATACTAGTTTTCGAGGTGATGATTAACCGATGTGGGACAAATTCCAACACTCTCTCGCACATGCGACCCTTGACTCGCACGTGGAGAGGTCAACAAAGGATCCAAAACATACGGATTACAACGAAATAAAGTGCACCTATGGCAAAAACAAAGGGGAAAATCCTCTAAAAACCAAGCTCTAATACCATGTTAAAGCATCCAACTCACAACCAATTGGCAATGAATGGAGAGACCATCCAAGCTCATATACTAGTTTTAGAGGTGATAATTAACCAATGTGGGACAAATTCCAACAACCGACTCACTACCTTTCACTTTCATTCTAGAATATTCTAGGCACACAAAAAGCCTTGTGGGCTCATAAGTCCTAATTGAGTGCTAGCCCAGCTAGCCTATCTGGCTGGGCCAGACCAAACAACTCGACTGAAAAGGACTGCTCCTTAGCTCCGCGGTTCGGATCCACCTACTATGTCGCCTAAACTGGAGCTAACTCTTACCGCCTGGGCCGAACTGGGCGGTTCAGACATCCCAAGCATCGGGCTCATTCAGTTGACACGTGTAACTCGTGGAAGGCAGCTCAAGGCATGTGCACATAACCGTCCTTATCCTATCCATCAAGGCTAACGCCAGCCAAACTGTTACCGCACGTGTTAGACACGAGAGAACTTTGAGAGCAAGACAAGAGAACACTATATAAAGTACAAGTAACAACCTAACGGGTTACGGGTGCACCCCTCTTCACTACCCTAATACTCTTTCTATATTTTCTTCTCCACTGCCTTTCTCTCACTTAACTGTTGGAGTATTTACCCGGTCGAGTTCGACCGGGTCAAGGCACTAAGGGCGCGTGCTACATGTATATGACAAGAGGTCAGGTCCCACAACTCCAGATGTATTCCCTGAAGTTAAGGCTGTCCTTGTCACTATTGCTTAAAATAATGGAAGTTCAAAAGTATACATTTATTTAGGATTTGTAAGAGAGGTTCTTTGTTGAGTCAATATTCAAGAAGAAGAATATGAACAGGGGAGGTAAAGAATGGTTAGTGTTTAGAAGGAGAGGATGAAGGATTGATTTGGTGGGGTGGAGAAGAAGACAAACAGTATGGAAGAGACCTAGGCAAAATCTCTCTAGGTTATCTCTTGTGGGATGCCCTCACTTTTAGACTTTCTCTCTCTAGAGGAGATGGACTCTCTCTCTCTCTCTCTAAATCTGAAGGGAATTGTGAGAGGGGTGCCTCATATTTATAGACTACTCAGGCCAGTACTAAGGCACCAAGTGGCCTAGTAAATATTCGACATGTGTCCCTTCGTACTGTACGACCGCTGGGGCGTTGTTCTCTCGACCCCCATCTGCAGCGATCCCTTCTCCTCAATCCACTGAGCCACTAAATCCCCCTCCATTCCCGTGTGGGCAAGGTCATAGCTTTCGGGGCCACTCGCAACTCTGCCACGTGTCATTAATCTGTAGATGCCGCGTGTCTTCTTCTGATAGGATGGTCAAAGTTCTGACTTTGTCAACTACAAATACGCTGACCTTTCCTACAGGATTCCTTTGTAGAAACTAGAAAGACAAAACTAAGGGAAAAAATAAAGCAATATAGTATTAAAATGATGAGTAGCAAAAGGAACATGGCTAAAGAAAAGATGATAAAGCTCGCAAACTCAACATCCAAATCCATGTACGAATTACAAATTTAAATATTTTTCCTAGATTTACAGAATAATAGTAGTACCTAACAAATCACTTTCATTTCAAATCTACATCTATCCAAACAGAATATCAAGGGTATAAATTCTTTTTCCCTTTCTTTTTGGGATTCGCATGGGTTTTGTAGACGTTTGGGGATGTGGGTTTGGATGTTCATTGTTCAGAATAAAAGTAGTGCATTAGCTCCAAATATTTCCCATTTTACCCTCAAATTCATAGGACCATAACTGAAAACAATAAACAAAAAAATTCGTCGAAGGAAAAGGAAATAACCCATTTCTAGCCATTCCAGTAATTAACTAGCGTAATTTTAATTAATTATCCAATTAATTTAAGTGTTTAGAAGAGGTTTGAGGGTAACTCACCTCATGAAAGCGGCATTGGAAAGGTTTGTACACTGAGAACAGTGGAAGTTATCCGAATTTTGAGCGTCCCTGCATGTGTATTTGTTCGTCAAATTTTTGGTTGGGAAAGGCCTATTTCCCCCACCTTTATTATGTGTGATGAATGTGATTACCCTGACACCTCTAGCTTTTCTCACAAATGTAAAAACATCCTTATAAATTCGTCAAAATTGGTACTTGCTACGATTGTGCTCACTTACGGAGGAATATTTTTCCAAAATATTTTAGTAACCCAATTGCTAAAATCAACTATGATTTTAGCAAATAAGTTCAGCAGGTGCTAAAATCATGGTTTTGAAATCAAAAAATGAAGTGGTTACGTGTATCGTTTTTCGATTTTTTTTCGCACCAAATTAAAGTACTCCTCGTGTACTTTAATTCAATGTGAAAAAATCCAAAAATAATACACGGAAACACTTAGTTTTTTTATTTGAAAAATCATGTTTTTAACACCTGCTGAACTCATTTGTTAAAATCATGGTTGATTTTAGCAACTGGGTTGCAAAAATCTTTTGGAAAACTATGCCTTAAAAGAAGTCTGATAGCAATAGACTTTTGTTTAATAAATGGCAAATCCCAGAGAAAGTATTTGCTGACCCTAAATCTTTGTGTACTAACCCTCATCGAATTGTTTGGGATCTTGGTATAAGGGCATCCTTATCTGACACGCAAAAAAAAATACCAAATTTAACCTCAAAAACACCTTTTATAATTAACAAAATCAAAAAATTAACAAAATCAGACTCTCTATTCAAACTTTAGCAAGTTACTTTATCAAAAACTCAAAGAACCAGACTCTCTATTAAACTTTTACACTTCCCTCCTCCTCTTTTGGTGAGTGAACAGTAGGTCACCAAATTTGTTAAGTTACTGTAGCAAAGTTAAGAAATCTTTAAATTGGTGAGATTGTTTGGTGAGGCTGATTTTTAAAGTTTTGGAGGAGTTTGCTTTTTACCTTAACTTTAAAGTTAAAGTAGAGAGCCGAGAGCCTGATATTGATGCTCTAAGACTATCTCCACTCCTTACCCAAATTCTACATCAAACTCAAATTTGAATAAAAAAAACACCAAAAAGCCCGCTCCACTCCTTCACCAAATTTGATATTACTCAAAATTTTCACCACATTTGGTGAGAACCAAATCTAACATCAAATTTTGAAGGCTATTTTCTTCCCCTCAAATTTACAACAATGTCATTAATGAGGCTTTTACTCAAATTTATGCCTAGATTTTCTTTTGTCCATTGGAGTGCTCCATACTAAATCAAGTTTTTATTCAAATTTGGGTAAGGGGTGGATATGCTCTAAGAAATTATTGTATTTCTTCTATTCATAGTGGCCAAAATGGCGTAATACCATATTAAAAATTTATACTAAAAAAGCCATGTTTTTACAGTTTTATGGAATTGATTAATATTTATTTTATTAATTATATATATTCTTTTTTATGAGAATCTTTTATGGACAATGTTTGCATAATATTATTGTATGTTGTGTATGTGTGTATTTTACACACAAACATTAGATTATCAATTCTCGTGAAATATAAATTTTACACGCAAACATTACATAATAGTAAAATACAAAAGGAATTAACATACGTAACCCGAATACAAATTTTGTGTTTTTTTATTTTTGAAATCTTTTCTTTCAAACAAGATTGGCCCTGAGCTAAGGCCGACAAGGTAATGGACTTAAGCCCCTGAAATTTGGCCCAAAATTAAGGCCCTAAATAGATATACATAGTATATATTTAATTAGCGCTTTTATTGTCAATGGAAGTAGCTAGTGAAGTGGTAAGTTTAAGTCTAGCCATCAAGTAGGTTTAAGATTTAAATTCTCACACCAAGCAGTTCATCTTTTTATTGTTCATATGATTTTGTTTATTCTTTTTGAGGTTTATTTTTTATTTTTGTTAAAAAAAACTGGAGCCAATTTTACAAGTTCAACCGGACTAACCAGATCAAGCACAAAACCGCCTCCTCTCAAGAATTAATTGTCAAAACTGGTAAAGGACTGCTGTTAAAATCACCAAACTGTGAAAACGAAACTGGGTCGATGGACCATGTTCAATAAACGTAAATATTTCTAAGAGAACGATATTTTATTAAGTTTTCTCAGAACACGGCCCGACGTTGTCTGTCCAATCAATAAAATAAAATAAAATAAACCTTATGGTTATCTTGCCGCAAGAAGATGGGATAAGGTAGGTACATGAGCATTATTAATTTGGCCCACCCAAATATGAGCATATTCTCTTTCTCTCTCTGTTATATATATATATAGAGTCCTTATCTAGTCCGGGATCCCGGATCCGGGATTCATAGTTCTAGATCAAATTTTCACGATCCGAACCGTCCAATGTGTTCAAAAGGTGTTTTCCAAGGTCCACGCGGGAAATCTTCAAAAAAAAATACCGGAAAGGGCTTGATCCAAGCATTTTTTCACAAAAACTGTATATATTTTTTGCGAAAACTGCTTGGATATCAAGCCCTTCCCGGTATTTTATTTTGAAGATTTTCCGCGAGGGACCCTTGAAAACACCTTCTGAACACATTGGACGGTTCGGATCGTCAAAAAAAATTTTGGATCATGGAGGTCCGGAAACGGGAGGTCCGGACTAGAAGCCCTCCCTATATATATATATAGGAAAAACTTCTCATAAGGGTCCCTTATGGGAGCCAAAAAACGGACCAAACAACCACAGCCCTTGGATCAAAGCGGACGGCTGAGATTTAAAATGAAGACACGCGGATCCCATTCATTTAAAAACCGGGTCATTACCTAATCGCGGGTCAAGTTCTTGAATACGGGTAAAACACTTTCCCAAATCATCAGACCCACAGTACACGTTCTATACACGTTCGAAGAGAGAGAGAGAGAGGAGGAGACGAACCAGCGTCGAAGAAGAAGTTCGATCGATCGAACGCGATCAAAACAAAGACGAAGAAGAAGATCGATTGATCGAACCAACGTTTTCGAAGCCGAAGAAGAAGATCGATCGATCGATCGAACCAGCGTTTTGTACTGTGTATGATTTTCTCTCGTTTTCATTTGAAACGCGATCGATTTCAAATATACTAGTGTTTAGGGTTTCGATTTTGAAGTAACAGGGTTTTGATTAAGAAAATTTCGATTTCAAACATAATAGTGTTTAGGGTTTCGATTTTGAAGTACTAGGGTTTCGATTAAGAAGATTTCGATTTCAAAAAAGAAAACAACTTATATTGACCAAATGCGTGGGGTTAGAAACTGAAGGGCCAAAAACCACAAAGCATATTTATCACATTTGTGAGCACTGGACAAGTAGTGAATCAATTGAATGTCAGCATGCTCGTGACTATCTTCATTATGGTCACATTTGTTCTATGCAACAATAATCTCTGAGTTCTCTGAGTTGATCACATTATGGGCACTAAAAATGCACCTGCAGTACATTTTGTTCTATGCATATCTACCTAAATTCAGATCCAAAAAGGTTGTTGTAGACATTGGGGAGAGA